>OMOV01066962.1:3316-24093 GCA_900312565.1 Beryx splendens | reverse complement strand
CACTGATAATGAGCCAAATGACACTGTACTATATCTCTTTAAGGCTCCAGCGATCATCATATAACACAGATGTGTGTGTGTGTGTGTGTGTGTGTGTGTGCCTCATTAGCTACCACAAGCATGTTCCTGCAGCACCACTGGAGAGATTGTGCACGTGTGTGTGAGAGAGTGTGTGCATGCGTGCATGTCTGTGTGTGTGTTACCTTCTGGTGTGGGTGCAGGAGCCTCCAGTGGGGCGGCGGCCTCTTGTTTGGCGGGGGTGACGACAGTGACCTTCTCTTTCAGTCCTACACGAGACGACGCACACGTTTGGTTGGCATGACAGCACACAATAAAGCAGGAAACTACGCTGCCGCCTTCGTGCAAACAAGGCACCATGGGACCGAAGACTGTGTGGCAGGCTAGCAAAAACACTTGACTGGTGTAAAATGTAAGAAAATATATCTATGTATAAATAATAAATCCTGGGATGAGCACATATTTAACAATATCAGTGAATATATTCATAAATGTAGTGTGGGATAAGCTCATATTTCAACAAATAGAATAGAATGCCTTTATTGTCATTGCATCGTTAAAAACCATACAACGAAATACTCCTAATATATCCTGGGATAAAACACATTTAACACTAGACACTGTAGAACATATGAAAGTGGTCATTTTTGTCATTTTGACAAAACATTTTGTCCATATTTTGTATCTGTGTACAATGGGAGGCGTGTGTGATGCGGAGGATCTTGTGTGGGAGCTTGGAAGTGTGTCAGAAACGTACGTGTCAAATCAGATCGTCATCATATGATAATAGTAATACACCATTCACATGAAACACCAACATAACAAAGGACATGGGTTTTCTTTTGCTGCTGACTCTTTGAAGTTTCACAGTTTTGATATCTGATTATATGATTTGAATTTACACAAGAGAAGGAAAATCAGCTGTTGGTTCGATCCACAATGTTGTCTGCGCTGCGAGGCCTGAATATAGATAAACATCAAAGTGGAAAAAGATCAAATGGTGTAGGAAACTGGTAGCGTAGTGAGGGGCTGAGTTTGGTTTATTTTTTCAATCATCCCTCGAGCAACTTTCTTGCCGACTGCTGCATGATTTGTGTATGCTTCCCACACACACTCATCCAATAGGCCACTCCCTTCCACTCTGAGAGACCCAGTGAAGGAAAAGACCGGCTTACACACTTAGAAAGAAAAGGGCACCTACACGGATCCAGAAACTTTATTGACAAAAGAAAAAAAAAAAACACATTCATGGCGCCTAAACCCAAATCTCCCTAGATTTAGAAAAACTCGATTGGGATTTCTCGTGAATACAAGACAAATCTCTTCACTACACCGTAACATAATAAGTGCTGAAGAACCAAAGAGCCTGTTAACCCAGTGATTTCAGTCTGGTCAAATCTAAACCCGGATATCATGAACACTAAAGTACACCACACTGGACTTCAAAGCACATTTCAATGCTTTTTCCAACCCCGGCCCTTTTTTATCTAACCCTCCACTTCTTTTCCCATCTTCCCTCGTCATGCATGCTAGAGGACAGAGTTTGTTTCATGTGAAACGCGAAGGTTTGGCTACAACACTGGGATCTATACATGGGCTGAAAATGGCTGCCATCTCCGTTAGGGGTTTCCCACCCCTATAACCAGGGGGCGGTGCACCAGACCCCTGTCTCTAAGGTGGCTTTATCTGGGATCTTTAACCTCCTGTGCCACCGGTGTTGGCATATCAACTACAGGTCTGACCTCTGACTTCATTTCCTGCCTCCTTTGTCAGATTTGCCTTTTCTGCCCTTGTCTTTGGCCGACTCTTTCCCTTTCCCCCTGTCCTCTTCCTGCGCCTTCTTTCCCTCCCCCTCTGCCCTTCTCTCCTTCTTCTCCTCTTTCTCGCCTCCCCTCCTCGATTTCCTCTCCCCCTCCTTCTCGTTCTCCCTCCCTTCCCCCTGCCTTTTCTCCTCCTGCTGGGTCGCTTTCTCCCTCCTGAGTTTCTCCAGAGCTTTCTCCATCTCCTCCCTCTCTATCTTCTCCTCTTCCTCCTTCAGCTTGGCGGCCACCCTCTCCCTGGCCTTGGCAGCCACCTCCTCCCTCTTCAGCTCCAAGACCTTGTCTTCCTCCTCCTTGGCCAGGAGCTGTCGGACCTCGGCCAGGGCCAGCTTGGCGATCTTCTTGGCCTCCACGCGCTCGTGGATCATGGCCAGCTGCTGCTTCAGAGCCTCCCGCAGCTTCCAGCTCACGTCCTTGGTCAGAGGGTTTTCTGGGGTGAACGTACGATAACACCGTTTGCTTTTACGCTACCCGTTTAATATGAGTTACTATGCGAAGGAGGTCATGCTGCATTCTAAAATGTAATGCGTTATTGGAAGCCACCATGCAGTATGCTGGCGTAGGCACATCTGTAGACCATTTCTTCTCCAAACAGTGAGTAGACATCGTAGACAACACCGATGGGTTGGGTTTAGATCAGTTTTAGACCGGCCTAGACCAGTTGAGAAGCAGTTTTACACACGTTTTATGGGAGTTTATTAGGAGGAAGGCCACACCACTCTGGGTCTTAAGCTGTGTGTTAAGATGGTAGATTACAGTATCTCATCACAACACAGCAAAGTATATTAGTACCGTCTTAAAGTATCAAAGAACAACACAAATCCTCCTCATCATCATCATCCGCATTAATAAGAATTATGTTCTATGCGTCTAGCCCACACCGTGCAGTTGGCTGGCAGGACGATACCTTTATGAGCTCCCCTCTTGGCCACATCTGGTTTCTCATCTGATGTTACACACAAACAAGACAACAAAGTTACAACACTGGGATTGGACTGGTGTATATGAATAGTCAAGCCGCTTTATGTCGCTCAGCAACCCATCCGTTTACACATTCGTTCATCCACCCACCCAAGTTCCATACGGCGCACAAGGCAAAGCAGCTCCATATACTACTAAACCCCACTGGACGTGACACCTGAAGCTCATCTCAGCCTGGAGCCAACAGGTCTGTAGTCAAAGCCAGCAAAAACGCTCGCAGACTCACACTCTTTAAAGCAGAGGAGCACTGGTAGAGCACTGCTAGACAACCTAGCTCACAGACAAACATACAGCCGATGACTGAAAGCAATCATTATGCAAAATGTACGCAAATGTACTCAAATCCAGATCTGTAAAGCAACAAGTTCTACTCACGCAAACAGGGCCCAACAGAGACGCATTCTAGTGGCAAAGCTTACAGACAAATGATCCTTTTCTCTCAATCGTCACAGTGCCACAGGACAGGAGACACTTTTCCTTTAGCCATCGGGTGTAATTACTTTTGGGATGCAAAATGGTACAATCAGGGATGTAGTGGAGGGTAAACCCACCAGGCATAAACTAATAACTGGTTTGTTCATAGCGGTGGTTGTTGGCTTTATGATGGTCACCGACTACAGGTCGGAGTTTACCCACCTTTTATTTTACCACTACACCTCTTTGTACGAAGCAAAGCAGACACTAGTTCACACTAACAGACCAAAGCTAGCTCCCCACCACGGCCTAACGCACGGCCTAACGATGCCGTTCTCATGCCTGCCAGATACTGAGTTCCTCTGGTTCCCGCTTTCTGCTTCTCTCTCCTCCTGAACCGACGGACGGGGAGTTCTGGGTGGAGTGGGAACACAGACACAGAATACTGCACAGGAGTGTTTCCCCCGTCACTGAACAGCCAGAGACAGCAACATACAAAATGTCACTGCCGATATAATGTAGGTTGTAGGCTGAAAATTCCCACAGTAAGTACCACAGTAGGTTAGTACCTCTGCATGTCTTTTTTTTCTTTTCTTCACGTACCCCACTCTCCCCTCCTGATGTTTATGTAACACACACACACACACACACGAGAACAAATTGTGACAGTCAAACAAAAACGAACACCCAGTACTATATGATCTTAATACACGCAATTAACATACAACATGCAAGTCAAAGCAAAAGTCCAGTCTGAATTGTTCGTTTTAAAACTTTGAGAATGAGCATCCAATATGCATCCAAGTCTCCAGCAATTCAGAGCACAACCAGCTCACATGCAAGACGCACCTTCTCACAGTAGCCTAGTCAGAGTTCTTGTGGTCTGCAGCTTGTGATGGATTCAGTAGACTTGTATGTATGTAAGGCCTCTGGTTAAGTGTCACACCCAACACATACATATGTGAGAAGTCACTGTGATCCATTACTGATAATGGGTTGTGCAGCATCAAACAAACCATTTGGCTCCTACATGGTTATTTGCATACAAGTCAGTGTGGCTCTATTAACATGATGTAAAACCAATGAGGATGTTAGGACTATCAGAAAAATCAGTGCATCAATCAGGACCGCACACAACATAAAGAACATTAAAGAAGTTAAACTGGGAAATTAGGAATCCCTGTGAGAATCTAGTGATCAGCTCCAATGATTGGCCAAGAATGTGTGCCAAAACTTATACAAAGGTTTTAAAGAAGATCGATAGCCATTAGAAATCAAATCTGATCTTTTAAGGCGGAGTAAATGCAACCAGAGCGTTGGAAGGCAACGCAGGATGAGCCAGCAGGACTGTGATAAATATATTCTGCCTGTTAGGTGGCAGATTGGAGGCACAGTAACTTTCAGCACAACCTACGCTTACTCATTTGAAAATGACTTGGTGAGACGGGGAGCTCTCACCGGTCTAACCCGTTGAGCAGCTACAAATTCCTATATGATCTGTGGCAGTCCATGTTTGAGTTGCATAGAGACGCATACCTCTAATAAGTAAATGCTACTATGGAACTGGACTCACTCCACACTAGAGCAGGACTAGCCAGTTTTAAAATCATGTGTCATCCTTGCCTCCATTACACTGCAAACCTGTCAAAACACAGACACACACGCCGATCCACCCACACACACACAGTTTGTTTCAGCTGTCGAGCTTGTAGGAACACCAGTAGACTCAAACAAACACTTTCTTTTCTAGATCAGAGGAACCTCTCTACTTCTTTCCCCCCCTTTCTGTATCACTGCCATGTTTCTGACATATCACTGCTCTTATTTAAGGCCCTTCTGCTTTAACAGACTCAAGTTTCAGTGCACTCCCCTCAGGCACTCTGGCCTTAAAGCACCAAACACACAAACTGGAATGATCAAGATGCCATTTCAGTGACCCAAGGGATCAAATTAACACCCATGAAGTATTGCAAGAAAGCTTCTACAATAAACCTAGCTGATGATCTTTCCTGTGACAAGTTCAGTCCGTTCAAACCTGTGAATTTTAAACTATGCATTAAACAACCAATAAGCCATAAGCCTTATGATTGACCACTAGGTGAAAGATGTTTGCTTTTATTATGTTTAAAGGATGATCGGGAGGATGGAGCGATTCTGATGAAAATGGGTATACACTGCTACCTAGCTGAGGAATGGTACAAAGCAACCAACTACAATCAAACAACAAAATGATTACCTCAGAGTACACGCGCACCTGAAGGATGGAATGCACCGACTTAGCTCAATTACTCATGAATTTAAAACAAAACAAACTTTCAACGGCAATTCGACTATGAACTGAAGACAAAACCAAGTAAAAAACAAAGCACACATCCATGCTAATAGTCCAAGTACACAATGTAAAGGCTTTCAGTTTGTATGGCATGCAGCAGCAGGAGTAGACAGAAAGTAAGAGAAAAGGGACAACCAAGCAACTGGTCACTGCCTCTTTACATTGTCTGTAGTGTCGCTGGCTGCTGCCAACAGGGTTGTGCACAAAACAATCCATTGATAACTTGTAGAAAAGAGAAACAGAGGTTCAAAAAGAGGGCTTTTCAAAAAAGCGTTCCTGAGTGAAATGTCCTCAGCAAAGTATCTCAGCAAAGGGACTTGACATCGTCAAAAGTCCTTCGTGAGGTTTTAATGTATCAAGATTTAGTTGATATTTCCAACTAGGGACGGGTGATTCCATGTTTTGTCCCTCGAGAATGAGGCTCATTGATCAAGTTGTCGGGGTTCTGGACAAGTTGCCACAGTCTGCAAAGGTAAGCCGAATAAAATACTGTAGGGAAATAGGTAGCGTCAAGAAAGGGTGTATTTTTCCTACACAATAGCGTTGGGTCGTGAGGAAAGTTATTTTAAAAAATGGGGGTTCCTTTAGAAAAACTTTGAGTGCCTTAGTGGATTATTGGGCTGTTGCTGGGCATTAGCTGGCCTGAGGCTATTGGTTATGGAGACCGACTATGATAATCTTCTGCCCCTGACTTCCGTCATCTTTCGCTCCTCTCCTCCTGACCCCTCCCTCCTCGTCCTCCTCTCGCTCCTCCAGGACGCCGCCTGCAGTACCGTGCTCCTCCTCCAGGGGCTCCAGGGGGTTTATCAGACCATACAGGAAAGTGAAGAAGCTGTTAAGCCAATCAGAGCCGCCCTCCTCCACTTCCGCTAACCAATCCAGAACCTCGGACTCGCCCTGACCACCGCCCTCACTGGTCAGGCCTACGCAAACAAGAGGGAGGGGATGGACGGAGGATGGATGGATGGAGAAAGAGGTGGAGGAGAAGGAGCAGGGGGAAAGTGAAGAAAGTGGTAAAGTCATAGAGGTAGAAGGGAAGATGGAACCAAAGAAAAGGAGAAAAAGATGTGATGAAGTAAAGAAAGAGGCAGTTATGAGAAGAGAAAAAAGAGGAAGGGAGGGAAAGAAACAAGAGGAAAAGGTGGAGAAGTTTTAAGCGTAGGTTAGGCAGCGAGGGAATTACTCAGGCTCTATAGTAAGCAGGAGTCAGAGTTAGACCGACATAGGAGGAGTGAGGCAGAGACAAAGAAAGAGAAATGGACACAAGCTGGGTTTCCATCCAAGTCTTTTTTTGGCAAATTCTGACGCATCACAATAGAAAACGGCAAAATTTGCTACAATTTCAAAGTTTTTACGCTCGCTTGAGGAGGAAACGTTTTGTCAAAGAAATTCTGTGATGAACTGCAATGGAAACGCATCTGTTGAATACATGATGACGTAGGTTTGATACGACCGGTTCAATTTCATTTACAACTGTTCAAAAGTGGCTTTGGACTCCACCTTCCAGGGCTTCCTTGAAAGAGTCGTTCCGTTTTTGTCTCGTGGATACGTTTCTTTTGACATTCAGGAAGTAGATTTATTCGTATTAACCCAGCTGATGGAAATCTAGCCTAATTTGCACTTTGTTTTTTGTGGCATCTCAAACGTTCGTGCAAAATTCACTTGACAATTGGATGGAAACATGGCTAGAGACAATCAGATAGAGAGAGGGATTGAGAGACCAACAAACAGAGTGAGAATCAAAAGAGAGGAAGTATAAGAGCGAGAGAGAACTACAGTATAAAGCCTAGACAGGAACATGCAGAGGCCCGGGAGCTTCAATGGTTCTCTACAAAGCAGTTGTGATGGAGCTTGAGAGAAACATGCACAAATACGTACGACAAGAGTGAGAAAGTGAAAAGAGAGAAAGAGGGAGATTGGAAGAGGATCTAAATCAATGGCAAGAGAACTACGGTATAGTGTCGGGACGGGAGCATGCAGTGTGGAGACAGGAAGCAGCCGTGGGAGCAGTTCCCAAGCAGCCAGAACGTTGCAAGGCAAAACTTCTTTGTGAGTAGATTACAGCAGAGCAACACACAGGCAAGGGACAGTTAGAGACATGTAACGATATAGACAAATAGATGGGTAGATAGGTAGACAGAGAGACTGAAGAACGACCTCTTCAGTGACAGACTGGATTCCACTCTATTTAGATTTAGTAGAGCCGCATCAAAGTAACTGTGGCGGCACAGAGCAGAGCACTGCAGTAACATTTCAGAACAAAAGACCTTATCTTGTAGCGCCAAGTTCTGAGACTAGCCTGAAATGCTTCTATTTACAGCAGAATACAGTCAATAGCGTGGATACTGGGACAGTGACTCTTTTTGCTGTTGACTCGTACAGTATTTGAGTCTGCCATCAAAAGATTAATACAAGTCAAAGGAACAGACTGTCAGCTCTTCATTAAGGGTCTTCATTGGCCTCCATGTTAAACCAGGTAAACACTGTGGCCCCAATAAAAGGCCAACCTGAACTCCTGATTCTTATGGTTGTCCTGTTTTATGGTTCTATGAACAAATGGAAACCTTTGTGGTTCTTTTAGGTACTGTGTAGAACCTCTTCAGCAGAGTTCTTCACATCTTGGTTCTTCTACAAATGGCATACCGTCATTTGTACCATACGCCTGTGGTCCAACGTGTCAAATCAAGTCAAATCTAGTGTACACCACACCATTGGTTTGGCAGTTGTGAAGGTCACACAGACAATAGATGGAATGGATCCTGATCCCGTATCAGAACCATGCAACATGCAGTAGGCTTGGGGAAGAGCGTTGTGTTGAAGACAACTGGGAACTACGTTTCTGACCCCCAAGCTAGAAGAAAAGCTCCCAGTTGCCGTGAATGCTTTGAGCTTCATACAGACTAGAGGAGAGATGCCCCAAAAACTCTACTGCTAGGAAATAATCAAGGATTTGATCAAAACAACACAGAAATAAGGAAAAACAGAACATTTCCATTGGAAATCGATGGAGTGGTGTGTGCAAAACAAGGCTAGGGCCAGTTCACCTTCAGCTCGGTCAATTTGAAGTTTTCAGTGCCTGAAATTGAAAATGTGCTTCTTGAATTGAAGGTAAATTAAACCCAGCCCCGGTCATGAAAACCCTCATTCATGTCATCCCTGATGAATAACAGGTTAGTTGACAAACCTGGCAGGTTTATTAAAGAGGTAGCACCGAGAAGCTTTTAGGTCAGCACCTAAGCTTTAAGAATTTAGTTTGTCACCCTGGGGTCTTCATTCATAGACACTAACACTGTTTCCATGTGGAGATGTTGAAAAACAGGCCATGACCCGTTTTTCATCACAAACCATCGTTTAAGATGCGCCGAACTTAAGCTTTGGGGGAGCTCAACTCCAGTTGGCTGAAATTGTCTCTCTGGTTAGAGTACAACACAAGAGTCAGTCATGCAAAAGAAAACCCAAATTACTGCTTATTTTAATCAACATACACAAAACACACACGGTATCAGTGGCCTGCAGAAACCTTCAAACTCTCATCATGTCAAACCATTAACAATGAAAAGAATAGTGAACAATGTGAAAATATTAACGGGAATCCAATAGATTTTTCTTGATTTAAGACTTTTAAAGCTATGAGCTTTCGGCAGGGCACTGATAGTATAATGGCAGCATTTTAGTAGTAAAATTATAGATAAATCAACTTGCCTAGCAGAACTTTAGCATCCTCCACATCAAAATCACCATCGCCGTCGGTATCGTATGCCACCAGTTTACCTACAGCAGGGTAACGGGCACACATTTAAGCCTTAGGTTTTAACAGTTACCGCTAACTCTAGCTTGGGAGTTACATGGAACACAGAAAGATGTTAAAGGTGTGCACAGGAGTTTTTGGAAGACTGGCCCGTTGCCGCCTACTATCACTCAACATGGTGCATAGTGCTGGATGATTTTGGTGTCTATGTTCTCAGTAGTTAATGGGTAAGCTGACCAACGGGATAGTCTCCCAAAAACCTAACTATGGGATAATGTGGGATACAGTAGTGCAGGTGATGTGGGGTAAATATGGGAAAGGACACTGCTTCGCTTCTAGCAGGGTGGTCAGGGACCTTTCAGTTTTCACTGTAAGGGGCAATATGATTGTGATACTTTGACATGGGGAATTTTAGTCCGTTTATTTGAGTTGTCCCATGATACAGTAACTAGCCTAAAAACAGCATGTTAGCATCGTTAGCATTCCTGAGCCACTTGCTCCCTTGCAGCAAGTTCTACTCATCCGGTTGAATGAGGAACGCCGTCGACACAGAGCAGAAACACAGAAAGGTTTTCCACTGTTGGCAGAAGTGCTTGGTGAAGTAAAAACAAAACAAAGACTAAGATTCAAGTCAAAGTATCCCTTTGAGATTTTATCCATGGAGTAGTACTGGATATTGTATCTGAGGGATGAACTGGGATATGACATTCATTTGGTTTTAAGAGTATGTGGGTGATGTGGGACAGGGTAAAAATGATGGCTAATGGAGCACATGACAGTGTTGTAGGGCCAGATGAGAGGTATGGAAGGAAGACGGGAAGGGAATGGGAAGGGCTCACTTGGTTTCATTTGAAGATAAAATACTTAAGATACTGTGGAATTATATACGATTGTGCCAAAAACTACGGGTACCCCTTGACTTCTCCTGCATGTTTTGTTGTGATAGTTATTTAAAGATACAGTTGTTTGGGATAGGGTATACTGTGTTGTCAAATGTTAGTGTGGAATCACTGGGGGGAAAGTCGGATTTGACAAGTTCTCCTGTATTCACTGCTCAAGGTCCTGCGTGGGACCTTCGCCTCAATCTAGCAAGATGTCAGTAGACATCTAATAAATATGATTTGTGTCCCAGCTCCAGGATGCTATGATCAAAGCTGCTTGGTGACTGCCTACTAGCTACACAGTAACTGGACCAGAGAGGAGGGGAAGGACGTGACGTTAGACAAGTCATTCAGACAGGAGCCCCGGATCTAAAACAGTTGGGACCAGAAGATTTGCCCAAATTCAATACGGTAGATGGTGGGCCAACAGTCAGGTCTTGATTTCCTTCACATGTTCCCTAGCAGCTTAACGAGGAGGATAGTTTTAATCATTTGTTCTAAGAAGGATGCAGGATATCATGCCTGGTCTTACATCGACCTCATGCCGTTACACTGAGGGAGTCAGCAGTATATTAAGGCTAGATTCAAGCTTTCCAGCAATGTCCGTCTTCAGAAGAAGTTGACTTCATTTTTTCCTCTTCATTAGGTGAATAAGCAAGTTGTCCTTAACATGTGTGAGTTGGGCAATCACATGTTTGTCCAATCACAGGGAAATGGGCTTAAGTTTAAGAACAGAATGACCCTTCCTCCACACTGCTGAAAGGAGCAGTTACAGAAAAACAATGGGCACCGTGTTCACCGAGAGACAGGCAGATAAGTTAGAAAAGGTTTGTGTGTAGAAAACCACAAACCACTTCTTCTCATGGTAGGACATTAGTCTGATAGCGCTGGTTATTGGAACGGCTCAACTCTTATAGATCCAGGGCTCCAGGAGGGTGGGGGTGGGTGTTCAGAAATCACAACAATGCAGAGATGGCAGAGACGATGAAGATTATATTTGCTATTATTGGTTCTAAGAGAGATTTGCCTTGAGTTGTTTACCTTGCAAGGCCTCAGACAGGTTAATTTGTAAGTCCTTAGCCTTGTCTGCATGCAAAACACAAAACACAGATATTGGAATAACAGCAAAATCAACAGATCAAACAGATTCAGAATTCATACATGAGTAGCAGATCACTAAACAGAAGAGATTGTTCCAGATGATCATTAGGGGTGCTGATTAGTGACAGAAGGTACATCCTGATCCGTTAACATAAAACATGCATCTTACAGTGCAGCCTGTTGCTGAGGCAGATGAATTGCTCAAGTGGTAGACTGAGTAGCAGTAAATGGTGTTTGACATCGAGACAGAAATTGTGGCACTACATTGCACCTGGTTTTGAGGTGAGTCAAACATGATCCATTGCTCATGGAGAGCATCATTTTGTGTAATGACCACACAAAACTTTGGGATGTGGATTTACTGGTCAAGCTGATGACAGTACAGCTGGAATAAGAGCACCGTTAGTTGGTGTAATATTCTAATAAAAGGTCTTCAGAATATGTCCATTTTCACTGCATGTCACATGCTCTCACCTGCAGCCATTTTCTGGTGGCCATTTTGCATCCCGTTTCGTAAGTATTTGGTTTAATTCAAGTGGGAACGCAAAATGGAATGAGCAAAGCAACACTGTGGAGTGAATCCAGTATCGCGTCCCTGACAGTCCAATAAATAAAGACTCCTGCCAGGTTGATTTGTGAGCCGTGTTCTGTCAGGACTAAAGTTCAATTCAGGGACAGATGGCATCCGTGGCATGTCAGAAGTCAGTAGGACAGATGGCCTACGGGTGTGTTGAAGAAGTAAACCAAAACTGTTGCTACCTCACCTTGCACCCAAGCTGCCTGAACCAGAAAAGGCTAGAAAGGAACAACAATTTCAGCTACTCTTGGAGGCTGGTGGACGTTCTGAAAACAAACTGGTGATAAAAGAGTACGTAAAGCCTACATCAGGGTATCCTCTAGAAGATCCACTTTCTTGTCATGCAACCCTGGTGAGGCTTTTTGCCAAAACGCGTTGGTTTTTCTGTAGCAATCAAGACTATTTTAAGAACATCCATCGATCTAAGAGCAGCTGAATGTGTTCTTCCTTTCCTTATGAGTGTGTTGACTCACAATGACAGTCTGACAACCTCTCAGTCAGCTCGATTTAGACTTCATGCAAACGTTAGCCACATGTGCAGTGTGCGTCTTTGCTTGCCTAAATGTATATGGTGAGTATGCTTCTGTGCTTGTTCTCGCCTGTATATGTGTATTCATACATGTGTGCACTCTTTTCCACAGTATGCATTGTGTACTCACCGAGGACTCCCTGGTAGTCGACCAGGTCGAAGTAGACCACGGCGACGGATGTCCAGACGCCCAGCAGGGCGAGGACCATGAACCAGGTGAAGAAGCTGGCGCCGCCGGACCCGGAGTCCGCCTTCTTCCCATTCTTGTTGGCTACCTGGGGTTTGGCACCATCTGACAGACAGAAACAGGAGAGTTTTTGTTCATTTGCATTCAAATTAGAAAACTAGTATTACCGCAGCTGCACCTGTATTATTACTGAGCAAGCATTAGCGAAAGAGCGATGGTTAACTTTTAGAGAGCAATTACACACACACACACTTATGTCGCATAACCGGAGGTACGTGGTTAATCAATTAATGGCAACTTCAAAATAATATTCTGACACGTGAGACACAGAGTGAATATTCATTTTAACTTAGGCCATGCTCGTGCAGATCCCCATTCACAATACATCAAGAGGTTCGGTATATGGGTCGAGACCAGCGGGAGACAAACACACATGTTCCAAATCATCTTGGTGTTCCCGACTGGTTTGGCAGGCGAGAGATTAACTCCCATTTCATTTTTTTACACTAAAATCTGGACACATCCAGCAGGATTTACCCGTCATCTATCTCTTAACACTCCATCCAACTTGGCTCCGGGGATTGGGAGCGATGGAAAAAGAAAAAGAGCAAATAAGCCACACGCAAAAGAGCAACGGGTGAAAAGTTATTCCGGGTGCCGATGACACCCCGCGATGCATTGTGGGTAGAAATAGTGGCAGAGAGAATGAACAGGTGCTCCAGAAGTCCGCTACATGGTGCTAGGTCAAACCGACACACACACACTCAATGTATAGGCTATGTGAGTGATCTGAACTATGATCTTTGTTTGAACACACGCACAGAAACAGCACCAACTCTGGTTCTACTCTCATGTCAAGCAAAATGACGAGTCATCTTCATTCAAACCTCCCATGTCACAGGTTTACACCTAATGTAAAACAGTTAATGACAGATGGCATAAGCTTTATACCATCACCAGAACTAAATCCACTGAAAAACCAGGCCGGACTATCAGCCTCCAGCTCAGAATCTGCTCCTGTTCAAATCCTTCATAAGAAACACGGTCATCTTTGCTAACCCTGTTCTGTATTCATCTAAAGATGCGATCAAACTGCCTTAATTCATTTGCCTTAATATCCAACTCTGCTTTGACTAGATATCCCTGAAGCAAAAATACATTTCCCCGCACACCGTCTGATTTCATATTTGCATCAAAATTAAACTTAAACAACCCATCCACTCGAACCACACAACCAGGCCCGATACAATGACCTCCAGACTATTTTGTCCTCCTCTGGTCTCCGGCCCATACCCCTTACACCGACCGCCATCCTCACCTCCGGTGTCCGCAGCGATCACCGCGGGGACGACGGGAGACGTGGTGGATTCCACCAGGGTCACCGGATCGCCCATCCCTGCCAACTGACGGCCCGGCTTACCGACTGACCAACCGACCGGTTGACTGACCGCAAGAATTAAAAGCCCAGCCCCACTGTCTCGTCTTCTCTCTCTCTCTCTCTCCACTGGTCCTCCCCTCTTTCTCTACTGCTTGTCTGTCGCTCTAGTATGTTCGTCAGACAGTCATCCTTTCTCTCTCTGTCTCTCTCAGGTTCTCTGTCTGAGCCTGATATGGCCCTGGAGGTCCAAAGAGAGCTATTTATAGCGCTGTTTGACCAGCTGGCCCTGACACAGAGAGAGGGAGAGGGAAAGAGACGTCGACATCAATGCCAGTCCGGCAGGGCACTGCCAGTTTCAGAGGGGAATGTCCCCTTTCCTCTGCCTGATCCGGAGGAAGTGAAAGAACTAATCTTTGTGTAAATAAATGTCTGTTTTGCTGCTCTCTGTCGCTGATTGATATGCCACAACCTCGATCCAGTACATGAAAGCTTTTGTAGGGCCATCTACAGAAACTCAAGACACAGAAAATCCAAGGAAAAAGACGTCAAAGTACTGAACACACCGTTTGACTGACAGGAGATCTGTGGTGCAGTGCAGTGCAGAAACACAGCAATGAAAAAAGAAAAACGGGGATCACAAGGATTATTACTTTCAGTTTTGAAAACTGAAAGTAACAACGGAGGAACACAGGCAACAGCAGGACGAATTTATCTGAACTCTTCCACCGCACAAGATGTTGCTGTATTATGTAATCCGTGCAGAAATTTCAGCATTGGCCTGAAGGTTTCCCCAAAAAAAAGTTGTATAGTCGAGTCTTTAGCTGCGCCCTCTAGAGGACAGACAAACCTCTATTTTAGCAGCCTGACAGCTCAGCTATGTCAGCCATTTCTATAATCCCTTCTTTGGCCCGGGGCATTCACAACTCCACTGAGCCCTACTGACTAATACAGCAGGGGAGAGAAGCCTTTATAGCCACACTGTACAGCAGCATGACAGCCAGAAAAACTACAAACACTATTAAAATGCTAATTCAGCCCAACCCAACCCTGTCTCTTTAGGCATTTCAGACTTGTGTCTTATATGTTGGAGCGTAGCATGAAGCTGCAGAGGCCTGAACGTCGACACACTGTTAGACCTAAATGTGAAGCCCTGTAAGAAGTGTCCTCTTCTGCAGCAGCACTCAAAAGAATGCTGCTATACCATCTGGCATCACCACAAAGAAACCCACAGGGATTAGCATATTGCCTCAAGATGGCCTACCGTTATGACAAACAGTACCTGAACGGCGAGATATTCTACAGATAACAGGAAATACGGGTTTACGGACGGTCATATCACTGTTATTGGAATTTGCACTGTTTCAAATAGTGAATTGGAGATCGAATGCATTGGAAACAAAACTGTTCTGATCACTTGTAACAGATTTTAAACAGAATTCAAATTCTTACAAACTGTACAGTGAAATCAACCCTACATAAAAACTGGATGTACCAGTTCATTTTGATGGGCTGACAACAAAAAATCACCTGCTTCAAGATGTAATTCTGGTAAGTATTCAGTAACTAGTCGACCATTATTCAACTCTACTGTGCTGAATAGTCTAGAGACCCAAAAACAAACAACTCACACACACATCCCTCACATGAAGCCGTCACTTGCACATGCAGCTAATGTGGGTGCGTGTCTCTGTCTCTATCACACAAGCTAAAAAAACTCTAAAAAAGCCTGCTATCCGATCACCCCCTCCCTGCCAAACAAGCACACACTTGTGCACAAACAACAACATGCGATGACGTACCGTTCGGTCCAGCTGCGTACGCCATGCTTGTACCACCGCGGCAGTTGATTCACACACACATATGCACTCGCTCGCTCACACACACACACACACTCGCACACTCTTCCTTTGCTAAGCGAATGGAAAGTCTCTCTGCTGTCTCTTCTCTCTGAGGCTCAGTACATATTGTTCAGTTGGAGGAGCTCCACTCGGTCTTATGTAAGGGCTGCTGTGGCCCGCCTTCTCCAACTCACGGTTCTCCCCTCTGGCTTTAACATACACACCCATTGTTCTTATACCTGTGAGGACATTCCACCGACTTGCACTCAGTCTCCAACCTGCCCACTAAATGCCGACCCCTGACCCTTACCCAACATTAAAATGGCCGCTTTTGAAAGCGAGGACCAGCAAAATGTCTTCACTTTGGAGGAATTTCTTCATGTGGGGAACACACACACACATGCCTCTGAGGCCATGTTGATGGAACCAAGATGTCCAGAGTGTCTATAGATAAATGTAAAGAGAGTTAAAGAGTTGAGCAGAACTGGTGCATATCCCCATGCATACTGAGCTGCAACGTACATCCACATCTTTCAGTTCAGGAATCTCTTCAGTAAAGTGTTTTAAAGCTGCACATCCTGCACGTTTGCGGCCCCAAATTGCAGTGACAGGTAACTCTCTGAATTTGGAGGATATTTACTAAGATGTTCTCCCTTCGAGACTTTTTTTTCGTGACTGCTTTTGTAAGGGGTGAAGTCTGGTTTCCACTCCAGTCGACCTGAAACGCATCTGATGCAATGAATGTATGTAACAAGTATATTATTCCCCAAATTACCCAGAAAATGTGCGAAATTCCCTAATTTTCCGTGACTGGAATACACCTATTTACACCTGTGATATTCCAGGAATGCTGCCAACGGCTTCAACCCCATGGCATCAGGAGCTGGATCTATGACATTCCAGTGTTGGAGGATGTGAGCAACGCAGCACAATAAAAAACAGCAGGAACCGAATGCCACCCCATGCTTCGCTCTGAAGAGAGCCAATGCAGTCTGGTATCAGCTAGAGCTGCTGTTTTGCTGAGCTAATGCTTACTATATGCTAATAGCACAGTGCCACTCCCAGCCAAACAAGCTGGTCACACACAGCACACACGCTGCTAGTTCCAACCTCGGCCGAGTTGCTACAGGGGAGAAGATCACGTCTGAATCTTTATACCCTTTATGTAAAGCACTCTGAATCTCTGTCTAGATAGATTTAGATAAGTGCTAAATAAGTCATCAATAACCCAACTGATACTGATACTAATATTACTGCTGCTACCCTGCGAAATTCACCATATGCAACAGGCAGAAGTTATTCCTCTAATCTTTGAACTTGGTAATGTTTGCTTTAAGACTCAACAGTATGATGCAGCACCAAGCCCAAACTAAGTCCCTGACACACACACACACACACACCATAACACTTCCATGCAAGGTTATATGGTGGTGTTTTATGACAGCAGGGGTCAGTCTGCAAAAACACAAACACACATACAGGCAAAAACAGAGCAGGAGACAGTCTCAGTGCAGAGCAGAGCAGACAAGGCTGTTACCCCTTCAGTTCTGCAGACTTCAGCTACTGAGCCCTTAGGAAGGGAGGAGGAGGAGGAGGAGGAGGCCTGAAGGAGTGAAATGATAGATCATGTAGAAAGTAAGACAATGTGACAGAAAAGTAAAAACAAACAGATAAATGAGTAACATTTGAAACCAATGCAGACGGGCAATACTCAAAGATATATATATTCAAAACAGAAACATGGATGGGATTGTGGACTAGAAGGAACAGTCTGTGGCTTACAAAGTTACCTGTCCATGAAACATTGACAGAAAATTGCTTTGAAATCAATAATATAGGACTCTGCTCCCGCTGCAGAGCAAATACAACAAATCACCCTGCTAAACGTGACGTGATAACACAGAGATAAACCTTTCAGCAGGAAGCAAACATGCAATATGTCGGCAAAAGAAAACAATGAATGCTGAAGAAAGTGACAAGTCTCAACTTATCATTAACGACACCTGAGGTGCAACTCATTACCAACACATTACCAACACCTCATCAGAGCTCTATGATTCAATCAAAGGTATGATCAATACGTCTTTAGGATGAAATTAACACACATGGCTCTTGACCATTTAGTGACCCGTGCAAATTACAATCCAGCGTCCAGCCCCCCTTTCATGCTTGAACACGAGCCAAACTCAATATTTGATAAGCCAACATCGGTTGTTTGTTTCTATAATCTAACTCAAATATATACAGACAAGGCGTGCAGGCCAACGTTTCCCTGCTGGTTGTTTCATAAGTACGAGTCGGAGCGCACTTCTCTCTTACATCTTAAAGAACACACTGACTTTAACTACATAAGATGACGCAAAAATAGTTTGTACTGCTGCTAAATATACTGTGCGATAAAACATGTGAAAGGTGTTTCCTGTCCACATTTTGGCAGGCCCGGGCCCGAGACATCTCCATGAATACCAATGTGACCCTCCAGTCGTTCAGACGGCGTCACGGAAGCTGATTTGCATCCCACTTTGAAGCTGCGCTGCCTGCTATGATACTCAGTAACCTACTTGGCTGCACTTTCCACTTCATACCGATGCAGCTAGAAGTGTGTTTACCATACTGCGTCCACACACACAGTGTAGTGCCCGAAAGAAAACTATGGTAGGAACATGAAAATAGATCCAAGTAGCGGGTTTTGATTAATAACACACATTATCTTATCATTAAGTGTCCCGACTGATCACAAACACATGCCTGATCTCATCCCTAGCACAATCTGCAGAATGAGCATATGTTCAAAACCCTCCTTCCTTCATAAAGCAGACGCATTGTGCCGACTCACTGTGCGTTTCTTCGCAGTCAGCAGTGCTGAATGAGATAAACGGGAGATTAGGGCATAAGACAGAGACACCATAAAACATTTAAATCAGACCACATGCCTATATGGCAGAGAGAAAGCCTCCATAGCCCAGAGGAATTAAACCAAACTTCTTGTCAATATTAAAACCTAATGAAATGTTGCTACATTGGACACAAGGAACAAAACTTTCCTACAATCCATCATTTTGAACTGTGGTTACCCATCAGCATCTAAATATTCTTCTGTTGCCTAATACTTTTATTTGCAAAACAAAGTTTACCCACTTCTATAGACTGACACATATTTATGACATAAATCCATAGCACACATCATAGCAAGCAGTATCAAACCCTTGCACAACACAAGGATATGGTGTTATAAGGGGAATAAAAGCATAAATCAATGTTTTTTTGAATATATAGATCATTGCATTTTTGTTTCTATTAGTGGTCGTCTGGTGATCTTTTGTATTCACCACTACATCACTGGTCACACCTATGGTTCTTATGAATATTGGAGAGATAAAGGATCAGCTCGTCTATTTAAATTGCATAGGGACACAGCAGAAGACGCTGCTGAACACATGCGTTGGCCGCGCAGGGGGGCGTGGTCGGGAGAAGCATCTTCAAAACTGAACATTTTGTTCCCTGGACCTTTCCTGCCATGAGACCGCGGTTTGATCTGCTGCAACACACACTGCGTACCTGCTAACTTCATCTGCCATCGCCAGAACGGAAGAAAAACTCCGTGTGCGTGTTCTGACGTTGGTATTATATTTCTTTTCTGGGCGCCCTCTCCCTCTGCACCTCGTCCAAAAATGTGGAGCGACGAGTTGCGCAACCATATGCTGCAACACGCCGTGTTTAAGCATGAAAAACTCACACCAAGTGACTGTATGTTATCTCCTATGGCGTCGCTATAATATAGGCTGCCTAGTGATTTACAGTGTGTATATATTCTATGGTATCCCTACATTCCAACGGGACCGTGTGGTTTCGCTGTGATATCCCGAGTGTGCGTCTAAAACTCACTATAGGATCACTATTGTTCTTTTTCACCAGGGGGGAAAGGTGGGAGGAGTGTCCTGTGCGGTCGATAGAGGACATCGAGTACTCAAGACTCTCCCCATATACCCATTTATATTTACCATCAACATGGGCTACACAACACGGCTCCTTACTCGTCTACCCACAGCCACGTGTCAGCGTGGGGGTGGAGGAGTGGAGAGAGGAGGGAGGGGGGCGGTCCGGGGTCCACACATCGAGATCAACTTAACTTTGATGTGCTACTGGTTTGCAATGCAAGTGCACCGATGTGATCAGAAGACCTGGGTACAGCTAGTCAACAAGACAGTGGGTGCAGGATCAGGATCACAGGCGACACTGAGGGGAGAGCGGGCCAACAGGGACTTCATTCAAGGAGTAACGGGGAGTCTCGAGACCGCGAGATTAGAAAACAATACAGTACTATAGGTAACCAGGTTCTGAGCCAGGTTCTCTTATTATACATCCCTATGTACTGCCATCAGTAGGCTGTCCGTACCATTACTACCCAGGCCGCGTCCCCAGGCACGGTCTCAACTGGGTTGGAGACCGTCACCCCAAACTCTATTCAAACTTCTGTCCGCTTATTGTCGCCGCGCTTATCTACATAACTAGAACAACTAAGACATTTTACTAATTATTAGGTTCCTGTGGTGACCTCGGCATACACGTGGTCCCCCAAGCAGCACTCTTCTTCCAATAATGGCCCTCGGGGCGAATGGAAGGATACTGTGGGAGTTACCAAAGTTTATTTTTTGTGAAATATGTGATGCTTCGCGCACTTCGCGCTTGTCCAACTGATTGACCATACATAAGACATACTGCAAGGTTTTGGAATTAAGTGTGGCGTAATGTCCTTTCTCATGCACGAGGGCTGGTGAAGTATCGGGACTACGTAGAAGCAACTCCTATATGGGTCCCGATATGAAAAACTAACTGCGACCCCCAGGAGCCACGTGTAACCCCACCCACGGCCTCTCTCAATTGACACGTGAGCATTTGGCAAAGTGACTAGGGCCGCCGAATTTTTTTTTTTGGGGGGGGGGGGGGTGTGGCCCCGGGGTGACTTCTAGCAG
>OMOV01066909.1:0-11402 GCA_900312565.1 Beryx splendens | reverse complement strand
AGGCGGTCATCATGTTGCTGGGAAACGGCGCGTCGCCGCACGCCCAAGACCACAACGGCGCGACCCCGCTAGACGTGATTCTGGAGAAACTTCAGGACTCCGAGGGGAACGCGGGCGAGAAGAGGCAGTGTCTGGACAACCTGCTCATGTTCATGCCCGAGGTCAACTTCAAGATGAAGGCGGCGCTGGGCAGGGAGCGGGAGAGCTGGAGCAAGGTGCTCGGCGAGGAGACGTTCCAGTACCTGGTCGGGAAGAGCCCGGCCCCCCTGGTGCTCACCGCCATGCAGACTATCCTGAAGCAGCTGAGCCCGGCGACGTTTCCGGACAGCCTGCACGAACTGCCCATCCCCTCCTCCCTGAAACCACTGAGCCTGAACTACAACCAGCGTGATAAGCTGCGGGTCGTGTAGCATGGTGATGGCACTGCTCTGTCCCCCTGTATGAATCTGTTCATGGTAACACTTCCAGCATGATGTGTGTGTTTGTGTGTGAAGAGCCTGTCTGATTATAATGCGGTGACACTTTATAATAAGGGTACGCAAATAAACAAGTAAGCATACGAACTGAATCAGGAATTCCCGTTGTTCTACTGTACATTACCAAATGAAAGAGTCTCACCCTGGTCACCAGTAGTTAGTGGTGGTGCCTTAACGTCAGGGTTGGGGCCAATTCATGAATGAACTCATCAATTCCAATTCAGCTGAGGATTTGGAGTTGGAATCCGAAAAAAAACCCTGCTGGAAACAGAATTGGAATTATTTTGGACTTTTCAGGAAGTGAATTTAAATTAATACGATGTAACTGAAATTCCATGTTTTGTTTTTTTTGTTTTTTCTTAACCACATCTGAGATTACGCTTCGTGTCACAGCCTGTGTTATCAATGCTGCATATCATAAAATGTTATGGAACATTTCAGGTGGTATTTGATGCGTAACGTAATCGTAATACACACATTATAAGTGAATGTATTTGATTTGTTGAACTGTTGTTTGATTCATAATGTTTGATTTATGTTTAGCGAGTCGAGACAAACTCTCTTTAAAGTGGAATTTCTTGGACTTTTAATGGGGTTCAGTTGTTTCCTGGGTGACATTCACATTCCAAAAACTCTGCTTAATAGCCTTGTGCATAATGATTTGGCATTCATTCATTAATGGTGTCAACTAACAGATTTAATTAATTAACTGGGGGGATCGAATGGGCTATAAAGTTTGACCCCAGTTTACAAGGCAGTGCAGCCAATCAGCCAACAGTGTTATATGAATTTGCAGGTCTGAAGACGAGGGAATACAGAGCCGGTCGTCTGGTCTCTGTAGAGTCATGGGACGTATGATTACAGACAGGCTTACATATTATATAGAGGTGGGAAAACTTACAGTATATCTGATTGTCTAAGTGGTTTTAGAAAAGGCATGTTAAGAACCTAAGATCAGAAAAGGTCAAATTATGCTGATGATATTATGATTTATTTAATGTGGAAGGATGGCTTGTTGGTCAAATTAAAGAGATTCTGAGTTTTGGACAGTATGTTTCACTGGATTAAAGCTTTCCTTCATGGGATCTATTCAAGTAGGACTGGGGAGACGTGTTGCACCCGGTCTAATTAGTTAAAGAGCTGCTAATTTACTGTTGCCAATTCTGGAGGAAACACTGAATAATTCAATCAATTGGCATGGCGACAGTCCAGTTTAAAAGTCTCGAGTATCAGCACAAAATATGGTCTTATGCCAAAGAAAGTTGTTTAAAAACAGGGCGTTGAGGCCTTTGAGGCACGGTCTTCCTCTGATTATCATAATGAATGTATGTAATGCGTCCACATCGCTCTTTAGTAATCTATGATGTATGGGGGCATCACTCAGCCTGTGGTCGGTCTCCTGTATGCTCCTGGTGAGGAACGGGTACCTTCTGCCTGAGCCACTGTGATTAACTCATCCAATGACATCATGTTAACCCTTACTTACTGTAAAGGGGCTTTAAGTAATCCATGAGCTTCATCGACCTCTATCTGTGACCAGTAGGAACTGCAGCATCAGTTGACCTTTCCTTCTCCTATAAGTCTCTGGCACAGCCCCCTTCAGCCCTTCTGTCCCCCTGTGATATATAACTGACACAAAACAACAACGTCACACACTTAAAGATGAGATCCAACAGAAACATCTAGTGAGGTAATATATCACCCTGCAAAATACTGGACTAATGACGCTGCTTCATCACTTGATTGATTTTTTGGCTTGAGCACGAGGCTTTTACCTCTGTCACTGAAATGAGTGTTTTGAAATGTGGGAGGTTTTGTTCCAAAGCACGAGCCAGAAAGTGAGTTTTAGAAGCCAGAAATGTCAGCACCTGGTGAGTCACTGAGTCATTGGCACTGATCAACAACCCTATCAGTCCCCTTCACATATATGAAGGTATAAGGCAGTAATGTCGTACTTATTGCCCCTTTAAAGCTGACGAAGAACATATTCCGTTTTCAGTGTATTTTCAGTTGCATTTCAATTCCCCCGCCGGTTTGGGGAATCAGGTTCTTTCTGGTTACAAATCCACTTCAGTTTCCTGGATCCAGTTCCCTCGAACTGCCCCAGGCTTCTGAAGTGAGCTGAAGATCTGGTCTGACAGGATCCAGGCAGCAGGTCTGTCTCGTCCTGCTGGACTGCCTGATGAACTTCAAGCATCGAGCTGTTCAGATATGAACCAGCAGAGGGCAGTCTCTTACCATAATTCACTGCTTCCAGTTGAGCGTCACAGAGATACTCAATGCACACAAATATGGATCAGTCTGTGGCTTCATCATATTGAAAACAGGTTAAAAAATTAAATTAAATTCTGTCTGCATAAGGCCTGTGCCAATATGAAAATTACATAGTACGATTACCATGGCCAAAATGATCTCCATATATGATATCTAAATTATTATTATTATTATTTAAGGTAAAATAAAAACCTTAAAAACAGTACTGTAATATGCTCCAATTACATAAAAAATGAATTTATCATATAATCAAAAGACATTTCTTTTTTAAACACATTTTAAAGTAAGACTGTAGAACATACAGTATGTAAAATTGGTAAAATATTTGACTTTATAAATTATAAAATGATGGTTTAGCTTATAAAAACCATAAGGATAGTCATAAATAATCCAAATAAATAAAGTCATGAGTCTGAAATAAGGTGCTACTGGCGTACATCCACTTTAGTTCAGTCAGCAACATGAACAGCAATTTATTAAAGGGCTCTGAAGTAAAACAACGATGGCGGAGGAGAGACACGGTTGTTGCAGTGGTGATATACAGCCTAGCGGTTATTGCATCGAGATGAAACTGTTTAATCTCTGTGGGTTACTGTCCCATCCCTTGCTGCTTTTTGAAAGCAGAGAGCAGCACTGACAAACATTTATCTTCCCAGCTTTGTAAATGTTTTGCTCATGATCCTCCTGCAAACCGCGGTTAACTCTGGTCGGTCTGGCGCCGTGCTTTGTCACGCTCCTTCGTAGCTCTTTTAGCCTCTAGTGCTGGGCGCAGACGGGTCCATGGGACTCCGTCGGGCTCCTGTGTTCCAGGGGGCCGGGGAACGGGAACTTCAAGCCTCCCTCTTAACTGTTTTAGCCTCTTCTGTTATAGGCTTCTTGTTTTTGTTTTGTTGCAGAGGGTCCAGCAGTTACAGTCCTGTCTTCCATGTTACCACTATCAGCCATATTGATTAGCTTCACGCTGTTCAGTCTAAGCAGCTAGTCTGCAAACTGCCTGTCTTCTTCCTGGTTTGGTTGGACTTCCTGTACCCCTGGACACAGAGAATGACCAGACATAGACTAAACCAGTTTTCTTCACGATGGCGTCATTTTTCTTCTGATAAACATTTATGGTATCAGAATTAATTGGAGGATGATATAGTCAGATACAAATTCTACACATGGGGCCTTTAAGTATATCCAGAGTAAATGTAGACTGCAGAAAGGAAGGATTTCGGCAGTGGAACCAGTTTCATTGTGAGATAGCCTACTTGAAATTTGCTTTCATGAGTTTGTGCACAATAGCAAAGTAAACATTTATAGTCAGTGTACTCAGTAAAACGAAAGAAAAGCCTTTGACTGATATCACCTGATCTTTGACCCAGATGCTATCTGTCTGTTTCTGATATCAGCTGGTGACTTCCAGTAACAAGCCCATTTCCTTGCCACCTCGTAGTAAATAACAGATATTTTACACAATAATACACAGAATAAATAAAAAATATTAATGGTTGCCATGCCAGAGTTGAGCTATAACACAAATGTGCTAATACAACAAAAAAAATTATATTTAATTTTTTTGTTTTGTTTTTTGTTTGTAACTTTATTCAGATGAGTCCAGTCCAAGAAAAAGCAGTCATTCAGTATTTTTAATGCTGACATGAAATATTTGGGCAACCCCCAAAATATTAATAGAACCATTTAACATCAATTTAAAAACAAGTAGAAACATTAAATCTTTAAATCTTGGGTGACTACTGTATGGATTTTTAGGCGTTAAAAATATTCAGATTCGAGGTCCTATCTATGGTTCCATGCAACTGACATGACGGTGATTCATTTGTTTTCGTTTGATCCATTAGACTGATTCTTTTAGAGACACCCAGCAGAAATCCACTTCTGTGATTGATCAGATTGAGGCATAATATAGTTTGAGATGCGATGAGTTGAATGAAATATGTTTTGTTGTTCAGGTACTTTGTTAGCAGACCTGTTGTCTCAGACGTGTGTCTTAATGTGCTTAAGATAACAGTCAAACCTTTGCTCTCACACCAGGGATTTTCCTGCTGAAATTCCCGAGTTCACATCACGCACGATAGGCCTTTCTTGATCCGTGAAATGTTGTGCCTTAGCTTGATATTATGGAATATTATTAAGTACATTTCTAGTCCCTTTCTAATTAAATTGTGTTATTATCAAGTTTGGTAAATCTTTAATGCAATGGTTGAAGAGGAAATCTCCTCTCAATACCTATAACATATTCTACCATTTGTACCAAAACAACATTTTGAGGGAAATTTTAGCGTTTGTCCTTCCAGTTCCACATTGAAACCAAAGACCATGACTAAACATCTAACCCCGCCAATACCTCTACCAGTACCTGTTAGTACAGTAGGGAAAGAATGGGGAAGAGGAATTGAGGTTGGAGACAGGTAGCTGTGGGCGGATAGCCTGAGGATGACGTGCTGTGACGTTTCAGTTCTGCTTTACAACAGGTTTCTTCTCATATATCCCATGTCAGACACCTCCCAAACACATTCCCTTTTAGACCTTAGAAGCAACAGCTGCACTTTTGCCTGCTGCGCTCTCAAAATGCAGATCTCTCCTTTCCGCCTCGCCTTGGTGATGAGCAGCATCCTGGGTCTCGTGAGAAGCTGCGACATGGCTGAGCCCATCTGTGGTGCCCAGACACCCGGCGACGTTGTAATAGGTTTGATGTTGCCAAGCCATCGCAAAGTGGATGATCTTCATCAAAGGACAAGACCTGAAAGCTTCAAATGTACAGAGTAAGTGTAAAGGAGTGATGACTGTACCGAACTGCATGAGAGATTATGTCAGGTTGTTACTGTGTTGTATTTTATTACTGCTTGTGGAATTATGCATAGATAATTTAATTATATTGATTATAGCTGCTGTCATGCAAAAAACATGTATGCAAAAGTTTACTTTTTAGGATTAAAGCAGAGAACACTTTGTTGTTGGTGTATTGAAATTATGCAGTTGGGTTTTAGCAGGTGTCAAATAGGGTCAGGAAACACAAAACATAAATAACAATATACTAAAGTTGGAGCTATTTCTTTTTTCCACAGCAGCAGTGTTATATTGGTACATTTCAACAAGTTACTAAGATGATGATTGTCTGTTTACAGTTTTGATTTGGTGCCATTTATGAGATCTTTGGCTGCCATTCACACAATAGAGGAAATAAATGCGGCTGGCTTCCTCCCAGGAGTGCGTCTTGGGTATCTGATGTGTGATACCTGCTCTGATGCTACCAAATCACTGCAGAATGTGGAGCACATGCTTGCAGTCAATGGCTCTCTAAGTATGACGTGCAACTACACTGACTTCAGGCCACCAGTCAAGGCTGTGCTGGGAGCACGCTACTCTGAGGTGTCCATCGCTGTGGCCAAGCTGCTGAGTGTGTATTTGGTCCCTCAAGTAAGTCACAAATTGATTGATACTTTCTGGTCAAGATTAAACTGTTTAGTGAAAGTATTTTCTGAATTATGCTTTGAAAGAGAGTCAAATGTGTTTGGTCAGGCATCCGTGGTGCTTTAGAGTTGTCTGAGGTGGTTTTGTGGTTCTGGTTACTGGAGTTCAGTGTGGACATGAGCTGATGAAATGGTTTTTGTAATGGTTAAACTGCATTTGTTAAAATGTATTTAACCAGCGAGTCCCACTGAGATTAAAAATCTCTAACTGAAAAAATTCACACCATGCTTCCTATCTTATATATTTACAATTAATTTGTACATTTCATTTCTTATGTCATTCCTTGTGTTATTTTATCTCATTATCAGATGAGCTGTACATCATCTTCACCTGCACTGAGTGATAAGTTGCGCTACCCAAGTTTCGTGCGCACTGTCCCCAGTGATGTGCATCAGACCAAAGCACTGGCCAAACTTATGGAGCACTTTGACTGGAACTGGGTGGGGGTTGTGTACGGGGATGATGACTATGGAAAAGCGGCTTTCCAGAGCTTCCTCCTGGCCGCAGAAGAAATGAGTGTGTGCTTGGCCTACCAGGAGGCGGTGCCCCACAACTTGGATCATGAGCACAGGATGCAGCGCATCAAGCAGGTCGCCCAGCAGATCCGCTCCTCTAAGGCCCAGGTGGTGCTGCTCATCCTCAAGCCGGAGCTGGTGGGGGACCTTTTCAAGGAGATGATGCTGACCAACACATCTAGAACCTGGATTTCCAGTGACAGCTGGTCCATGAACCGGCCTTTGGCCCATCTGGATGGCATCAACAATATCGGGGACATCTTCGGCTTCACTTTCGTTTCCCGCAAGAGTGAATCGTTTGATGCTTACTTGAAGAATCTGAGACCAACCCCTGGAGGACACAACCACTTCATTGAAGAGTACAAAAACCTGAGATTCAACTGCACCCCAGAGTGTTTTTCAAAGGACCCTCCGTCCTATTGTCCACCATCTGACATGCTGAAAATTAAATCCGTCAATGCATGCAGTTACACGGATCCCCAAAAGGCCAACGACGACTACCTCGTGACGGCTCTGGACACAAGTGAAGCCTACAGTGAGCGAGTGGCTGTGTGGGCCATAGCTAATGCTCTCAGAAAACTACTTCAGTGTAACAGCATCTCTTGTCCTGGAGAGATTAACTTCCCGCCATGGAGGGTAAGAATTTACATAATCTAAGCAGAAATAAGATAAGACATGATAAGAAAGAACTTTTATTAATCCTGAAGGAAATTCATTCTTTTGCATTGTAGGCATCAGATGCTGTTATCCAGAACGGATTATGATGAATGCAAAAGTAGAATAACCTTAAATTTATAGGTAAACCAACCAATATAAAGGAGGAGCCAGAGAATAGATGTAATGGGTGTTTCGTTCATCAGATTATTCATGAATAATTGTTCAATAAATTATCTGTAACACAAAAACTGGCCAGTCTCTGCCAGGCCGTTTTTAAGTCAGATGTTGTCCTTTGTCTTGCAGCTTCTTGAAGAACTGAAGAAGGTTTATTTTGAGCTCGACAACCAGACGTTTTTTTTCGACAAATTTGGTGATTTTGTCGATGGTTACGATCTGATAATGTGGGAAAAGGACGGACAGCGCAGAACCTTTAAAAAAGAGGGGAGGTACCATGTCCTGGACGGGAAAATCGAGCTTTTTGTAAATGAGAGCGAACTCAACTGGCTTTCAACAACCAATAACTCGGTAAGACAACAAAGATCCTTGTGTGATGTCATTGATTTTTTTTTAACCATTCCCGCAGTATGAAATGTTCACAGCATATACAGCCACAAGTTTCATGCCAAATTGGGATATCCACATTTGGAAAAGTAATTGATTGCAAACAATTAAAACAAATTAGGATGCTTTTAAAAATAGTAGAAAACTTACATTCTTGTAACTTTGAAAGACCGGACGCTCTGTTACTGAATGATCAACTTCTGGTTCTGTTTTCATGTTCTGCTCTCTCAGATTCCTCGGTCTAGATGCTCGGAGTCCTGCCCTCCCGGCTCCGTGAAGAAGATCGCCAACGTGTCCTGCTGTTACACCTGCACCCCGTGTGTGGAGGGGACCTTTGCAGATGCCTGGGGTATGCCTCACTGAAATACTGTTTTCATATAGTATATTTATGGAATGTCAAAGTGTGTGTGTGTGCTGGAAAATAATAATCTGAACCCAAAGACAAAAATGACTTTCTTTAAAAGTAGATTGAGTCAACACACCTGTAAAAATTAAGTTAAAAATTAAGAAATACATTTGTGCAACAGGCCAACAGACCTCTCAGATGAAACAAATAACGAGGGGTAATGTTAAAATTTTAATTTTAACATCCCTGGCCTATAATGGCTTCTACTTGACGATGCATGATTACATAATTCTTTGGGTTTAATGTTACATATATTTGATCTGCAGTTGCACTGTGACAAAACAAAATTTAAAAAAATTTCATCTGCTAATTTGGTGGCCTGGTGCAGGACAAAATAAACCAGAATGGCCGAATCATATGAAAATATCTTCTTGTCATTCTGTAGATCTAAATGACTGTCGAAAGTGTCCCAGTGGAACTTGGTCCCTCAAGGGTTGGACGCACTGCGAGCCAAGACAGGAGTCGTACCTGCGGTGGAGTGATCCTCATCCCATCTCTCTGGTGGCGTCTGCAGCCTTTGGCATTTTGCTGTTGCTAGTTATCCTCATTATCTTTTTGGTGTACAGAGATTCCCCGCCCATGAGGAGAGCCGAAGTAAGATGGTCCTGTGTGATGATGGCTGGTCTAGCGGTGAGCTTTGCAAGTGTGATATGCTTCATGGGCAAACCCAATGTACACCTCTGCCGGGCCCGGCAGGTCATGTATGCCATGGGCTTCACTCTGTGTGTTTCTTGCATCCTAGTCAAGGCCCTCCGTACATTCCTGGCTTTCCTTCCCTTTGGCCAGCTAAGATACAGGCAGCTAAACAAACTTTACAAGCCACTTGTAATTGTCGTTGTTGTAACTGTTCTCCAGGGGATCACCTGTACTCTCTGGCTAATCTTTGATTCTCCTGATATCGATGGCACCCCTCCATCCCCACAAAGCATGGAGAGGATAATCCAGTGTAACGAGGGTACTACCTACATAGGTTTCGGCATCATGTTGAGCTACATAGCTCTGCTGGCTTTGGTCGGCTTCCTCTTGGCCTTCAAAGGCAGGAAGGTTCCTCAGGAGTTCAGTGAAACAGGCTACATCATTTTTAGCATGCTAATGTACCTGTTCGTGTGGGTGTGTTTTATCCCAATCTATATCATCAAGACAGGAGAGGGCTCCTCTGTGCAGGCTTCAGCCATTCTAGTGTCCAGCTATGGCATCGTCTTCTGCCATTTCTTACCCAAGTGCTATGAGGCACTTTGGGGGTCAAACACTGATACACTGGAGCGGATCCTGAGGAGGTGGCATGCCCTCACCAGTCCTGATCCACAGCCAGAGTTAAACGAAGAAAGCTCCACAATAAGCACAGTGACACAAGAGATTGCAAGGCTTTCCCGATCAAAAACAATAGCTACACCGGGGAGGTTAGAAAAACCGGGCCATGCTAACCCTGTTTTTTCAGATGTAGTCATGATACCTATGTCCAATGAGAAGACGAATGCCTCTCCACTGTCTGTGACCTTACGCACACAAGTGAGAAAGAGACTTAGGAGTGTATCCATGTAAGGTTTGAAAATTTGGTGTGCAAGGTAATGTAATGATTTATTATTGTAGGGAAGACACAGTAATTTGACAATTGTATCCATTGGTATTTTTTCATGTACACTTTTTTTTTTACATTATATAAGGAAATCATTTTAAGATCAATATGTACTGGGAGAGCGACTGCTCCTGTACAAAAGTGAGGCGCCATGAAAGTAACACAGACCTTTTCTCAAACCACACAGAAGCAGAAGTGACGTTGGTAACTTGAAGCAAAGAATATTGAGGCTATGTAGCCTAATATGTTTACTTGGTGAATTGGCACAAATGTAAAACTGGGCCTGCAAGATTGGTTGTTAAAAGTAAACAGTAGGCCTATCAGATCACAAAACCATAATCTTAAGATGCATCTTACATGCTTTCTGACAGCTGTTACTGCCGCACCACAGTTGTGTTTCTTTTTCCCACAGGAAGTACGAAAGAAACATAGCACAAGTTGTGTTCTCCATGTTTAAATCCAGCTCGTTTAACTGAGAAACATGGAAAGTTGCTTCTAAAAAGGGGACACATGTTTGTTTCTTACTATGGCATTAGACTCTCACTGTACCGGAGTAAACTGGGAAAAGTAAAAAGTGTTACTTTCGCTCCCTCATATATAAAGGTAAATATATATTTTCTGATGAAAAAGGTTATATTCTTCGATTTACAGAAGACAACAGATTACCTTTATTGGTATTGATATACAACTACCAGAGTGCAATTACAATAAAAATGCTTTTAAAAATAAACTCATGTTTACATTTTGTATCAGAATTATTCAAAGGTGACACTGTAAACTACACAAATTAATTTAACATATGACATGTTTTACGTAATGAAGTAAAAAAAAAAGCCAAAGAGCCACAGTATTTTGAAGTGTTAGCTAACTGACAAACTTGAATGGCAAAGAAGGAACTCTTTTTTTAATTCATGAGCATGGCATTAATAATCTTGGAAAGTCAGCAGCTAGCTAGCTTTCTTTAGGCTAGTATGGCTAGTTTGAACTTGAAAGGTCAGCTAGGCTAACTAGCTTACCTAGAAAGCTTTGTAGTTAACATGGTCATCTTTGGAGGTAAGTCCTTGTTACCCTTGTAAACTGCTTGACTGAAACTTGCTATATGTGAACACTGGGTTCCTGAGTGGATGGGCCGACGCACAAAACACTCACTAGGTAACCTAACCAGGAGGCCTATTCAGTCAGTAGCAAGAGCTTTAGGCTTCATAGACTACCTCCACCGTTACCCTTTGACTGTTTCACAGGGCTTCAGTACGTTACTGATCCTGAAACACAGCGGTTCTTTGGCTCCGCCTGTTTAAAGTCACACCGAAATGACAAATCACTTTTCTGCTCATTTAGCTCATTCTGACTATCATACCACAAAATCTTTAGTTGTGACTTCATTGTGTACCAGGAGGAGGCATACATAAAACTTCCAATCAATGAAACAGATTTTGAATAATCCCATCCCTCCCTTCCTAACT
>OMOV01066801.1:2329-12808 GCA_900312565.1 Beryx splendens | reverse complement strand
TTTACCAGTTTTTACGGTAGATGACAAGGGTTTTGTACATTCTACCAACCTACTGCAAGGTAATTTGAAATATATGCTGTAGTCTTTTTTTTGGGGTTGGTAAACATGAGTGTGCTGTGTGCAGTTTACTGATGTCACCTCACATGATTTCTGGGTATTGAAGTTCTCAAAATCAAAGCTGCTCTGGAGGGAGAAAACCTCAACAGGTGAAGCCAAAGAACCACAGTTAGCTAATGTGAATGGCAAAGATGGAACTCTGGTCAAAATATAAATAAGGAAAATTAAATGGAAATGAACCTTTTTTAAATCATTCATGATGTTGGAAGGCCAGCAGCTAGCTAACTAGCCTACCTAGATAGCTATAGGCTAGTAAGGCCTGTTGGAACTTGGAAGGTCAGCTAGGCTAACTAGCTAAACTAGACTAGAACTTAACATGATTAGATAGCATTTTTTCAGTTAGTAGCCGCTATAATATTAGCTCTCTGCTCTCTTACCTCTTGAGTTTTTCAGTGGGCTTCAGTCTAATGTTACAGAAAAACTGAGGTTCTTTGGCTCCGCCCAATGAGGTATTTCTCAACCAATGAGATCATTTCTGCCTCCAGAGCAGCTCTGCCTCCTAGAAATGTTTGTTCAAACTTAAACTACAATCTTCAGAGTTCAAACACCGACCTTTCACTGCAATTTGGGGCCGCCAACATGTGGTGTTTATCGTTTGTATGTGCACATGAAATACACTAAACTAAGCCTAAACTAAAGTTTGCTGTGGAATGTGTGTGTTTCCAGGGAAGCTGGTAAATGTTCCTCTGGAGCAGCTCCCCCTCTTGTTCAAAGCAGTCTTGCACTCCTGCAAATCCAGCCTGACCAGCTACAGGACCGCCCCACTGCCCTGTGTGACCACAGGGCCCTCCGCTGGAGACTAGGCCCTCGCCCGCCCCACCCCCCCACCCCCCACCCCCGAGCACCAGGGCCGCCCGGCCGGGGGGTCGAGGGACTGGTCTCCCCTCCTGTGAATGTGACAAGCAGCTAGTTTTTTGTAACTTTTTTTCTTTATATATTTATTACACGACAGAGCTGAATGTATGCTGATTTACACTGTGCACATGCTTCTGTACAAAACAAATGCACATAGATGCATTGGTCTTTGGAGTTTACAAGTGTGTATCCAAGTTGCTCAATGTGTCGGTGTTGCCATTGTTAGAGCTAGACTTTAAAAGATTTTATTTTATTCAGACGGGGACGGATAGACACATGTTAACGAGTGTTTTGAGACTACCTCAGGAAGATATGTTGTTGCTATTTTCAGGTACCTTTTCTTGCTGTTTGAAATGAAGTTACCCAGTCTAAAACCAAATCCCTGTGGATGCTTTGGCGCCTCAATCAGAATCAGAGACTGAATGTTCAAAGGAGCTGCATAAATCAAAGAGTCAAAAGCAGCGTTTCATAACGCTGAAATGGCAAAATGAATGAGCAAAATGTTGCTGCTTTTTCTGCATGGAATCTCAGACATCCTGCTGATAGGAGGTGGTCTTGTCAATTTAACATTCCACGAGTACGGTGGCAGTTGTTGGATTTGTGGGATCTTCATTGAAAAAAGGAGCATACGGGTATTTTTTACAATCATAGACTGGGGATGTAAGGCTTTATTGCAGGGGAAGGGGAGGATAGGTAGGTTTGCTGTTAGTTTTATGTTTTGTCTTGACCAAAGTGTTATGCAAAGATTTTTTTTTTCAAACGCCCATTGATGGGTAAGAGAGCTGATAGCTCGACAAAATGATTTCTTATCAATGAAGGATGAGGATAAGAAATGAATCAATCTGTGTCAGAGGGGAGAACCCTCTGCTGGACAGACGAGTATGTTGCCGGATCTCATTCTAAATGCTATGCCCGAGACACACACACATGCACAGAGCAGACAGCAACACTGTAGCCTGTTCTTACACGCTCACCTGAATTTAGGGTCTACAATATTGACCTGTGGCTCTGTCTGGTTAAAGTAGTAATCTGCGTAGTAATCCTGTTCATCGCTGTGGTGTTTCTGCACTGCACTTCCCAGAATTCACCTGTCAATCAAACAGTGTGGGCGGAGCTTGGATGTTCTGTTGATGAAGTTTGAGTTTCTTTGTCTGTTCAGCCATGGTGGCTATCACTGCTCATGCTAGCTACCCAGTTCTTCTTCTATTTATTCCTAACAAACTGGAAACATAAAACGCATCACTTGCTGGCTATAGGCTGAATCACTATTGTGTTATATAGAGAGACGCAAAATGTACATTTATTTATATGACAAATGTTGCGGATTACTACTTTAACCTGCAGCTATATTGGATAGGGATAGCTGTAGTGTGATCCATTGGGGCCGTGTCTCAGTCAGTTGGGGCTTGGTTAAGAGGATTTAGGTGACCTCCGGCTTGCATACCATCTGTGACAGATATGCACATTGTTTAAAAAGCCATAGAAAATGGTCTTTATTTTTTGAAGTATGAGATGATCATTTCAAACCGCTTGAAGTGTCTTTTCCGATTCCTCAAGTTTCCATACGCAACGCGAACATTCGAAAAATGCAGACGAAATGCAGTCCTTGCAACGACTCTCTTTTTTGCACACGACGGTGAGGCTCGGAGACCTTGACCCTTGACCTCGGCCACTGCCCACCCCAGTGTGTTCCTCTCTCTCAGGTCCCCCGCTGACCTGGATCTAAACAGGGTAAAGTGAGTGTTATGTATTGCATTCAGGAGTTACTCAGTGATCACGCTGATGTACTTGTAGTATTAGTAGACGTAGGTTTCAGGACATCGTAGGTCCTTTGTAGAAAGTGTTTTCTTTTCCACTTTATTTTTCCTAAAGTGAAAGTGGACGTGGTTTATTTTGAAGGTGAGACACGCAGGGTGGACTTCTGTCGATGGCATTCGAAGACAGATCGGGCCGAAAAGCAAGCGGCATCTTCAGAATGTGCGGTCACAGTGGTTGGGATTGTATTGATGCTGCCGCTTCTCCTCCTGTTTCCGTCTGCCTGTCTGTATGCAGCCTTAACAGCACCACCAGTCCGACGCAGTCTTCTTCTTGCAAACGCTTCAGTTAGCCTCCTTTTCACATTTTTGATTTTTATACGTTTTCATGTACCTCGTAGTTATCGTGAATGTTTTTGTTTTTTCGTTGTTTTTCATGTATTCATAGTTTTTTTGGAGTGAAGACAACCCCCTATCATTTGCTTTACTTTGAATTCTTTCTTTTGTTTTTGTTGGATATGATTTTAATAACTCATTCCCTTGTCCAAGCTGTTCCTTGAAAGTGTTTCTGCATTGTTTAACTTTTCATTTATGAAAAAAAACGTGTTACTGAGGCAATGTCTGCTGCAGTTTATATGGACAATGCAGACAACTTGGAGGCCTTATGTGGCCTTTTTTATACTCCCAAATATCTGATTTAAATTTTTAATTTTGTGTTTGGAGCTATTTTTTGTTCCAAACCTGGGTGAAATTACACTCTTGCAGCCTATTCATTATCTGACACTAGGATTCTCAGAGCAGAGAATATTGGAGAATATTACCTCTCTCCATTTCTGTTTTTCATCGTGTACATCATTCATCACGCAGGTTTCAGCCAACTGAGGAACAGCCTCAGGACTGGATTTGAACAACACTAAACTTTATCTCAGGGATCGGTATTTTTAGGGGACAATTTTGAGAGCACAGCCTGCCTCGAAGTGTGAAAGTCTGAGTGATATCATGCATCACATTAAAGGAAAAATCCCCCCTAAAACACTTTAACATTGTTAAACAGCTATGGGTGATGTACTTTGCATTTCTGGGTCCATGTTGTTGTTTAGTGGTGTATTTTTCTTGTTGGCCAAATGTAGACAGCATGACTTTACGACAGTTTTCTAGCAGAAAAATTTTCAGCAATCTAAAACATCCATGTCAGGGTTTGGTGTCAGTCCCTCAGAATCAAAGAGCGAGGGCTTCTTTCTAGAGCTGCCGTTTTGCACCAAGAGACATTCAACAATCACACAGGGAGAAATCCATCGTAGAAGAAGCAGAGATGCTAGTTTCTCCAATGACAGGAGCCTCAATAGACCAGAATGCAATGCAGCTACAAATATGTTGGGATTTGAGTAAGAGACTCGGCCGCAATCATAGACGCATCCCAATGTTCACAAACTAGTTGGCTGGCTAGCTACAGCCACATGCTAACACGCTAATAGCTAATGAAAGCAACAAGTAGGAAATCACTAACTGAAGAAGATGTAGTTGAGGCAGGTTGAGGGAAAGTTGCTACACCAAAAAGTAAATTACATCACAAAATAACTCCTGGAATGCAGTGAACATCGCAGATTTATGATATTTAAAAGTGTAAGAGGATCCGCGGGGGGATTTTTCCTTTTAATGCAGAGACTCTCAGCAGTAGATGATACCATCAAGGGTCTCTGTTACTGTTCAACAAATTCACCACCACTACCTTACTTCCACCACTCTGATTTCCTAACTGTACCACATTCATATTTTGATATAATGTGTCGGGAAAAAAAGTGTTCTTTTTATTTTCTAAATTGTATTTTTTACAGACCAGGGATATGTCATTTGCAATTTCTATACTGAAACTACCTCTTTTTGTCATCATGTTGCTTACTTTCAAATAGGTGATTTTTTTAAAATCTTATTTATTGGTTTCATTGCACCAATGTTCTGTTATTTTGTGTCTCTTATTTCACTCAGTGACCTCTCAGATTTATAACAAGCGCTGACTGCTTTTTTCTTTTTTTTAATGCATAAACTTGTTGCCTCATATTCCTTGCTACCTCAGGCTAGTCTTCTGTCAGCAGGTTTTACCTTCTCTGACCTCTAATTAAGTATGCTATATACCATATTATATCATACTTTCTTGCTCTACCAAAGCCGATATCTCATTTCAACTATGAGATTGTTAATTTCAGGGACTCTCTTCCTCCTTTTTACTTCTTTTCACGTTATTTAGCGTCATATTTGATTTCGCTCTGCCCTGTTATCATGAATTCAATACCAAAGATGAAAGAATATCAACGACAATTTCAACATACTGATTAAGCATTTGCGTGATTCGTTCTTGCTGCAGTTAACAGTGGTTTATTTTCCTGTGTTGACGTTTTTTATGAATACTTCTTGTTATCTTGTGAATCGGTATTTGTTGTGCACACTATATTCACCACATGATGATATGCCAGTTTTATTGTGCTACATGACTATTGTTCATTGGTAGACATTTCAAGGTAATGTGGAGTGTTAAGATGGGGCTAAAAGACCAGTATCATATTTGACTTTTGTCAATGCTGCTTGTGATCGATTAATTATTTGGAGAATGTAATTCTGATCAAACTGCCATCTCCTCATGTTTACATGCTTTTCCTCACTCATCTGAGCCTGATGCTGTGTCACTTGACCACCGACATACTGTTAAGTCTATTGCAGTGTTACTACTAGGGTTCGACCGATATGAAAATTGTGATATTTTTGGATTCAGATGTCAATAGATGATATTTTGTATTGATATTAATCATTTTCATTTGAATTTGACCATTTTCATGCCAAACGATTCCAAAAAAATTCCAACTATTCAGGAGCTGGTGGATGACACTGACTATATCTGAAAAGGACAATATTGGCAAAGTGATATATCGGTCCAACCCTAGTTACTGCAGCTCTGTAATACTCTTAGAGCCTTGTTGTACAGGAGCACAAGATGAGAAGAGTCTGGGGGAAGTAAAAGAGCAGAAAAATCATCGCATATCTCAGGGAAGAAATTGATTTGCATTGTCATGACCCGTGAATAGACAGTTGAAACGCCTTTTAGCCTGCTGTTTTTCTCTTCAAAAAATATCTTGTCTGCTCTTGTTACTTTAACTACCTGTGAAGAATGTGATCCATTACGTGTTAAAAGCATGTTTAGAATGTGTTAGGACTTGAAACCAAATAAATGTGAACGTTATGCAACTGTACATGGCCGTCCCGTAGTGCATTATTCAGGAGATCTTTTATTTTACACACCGGGTGATCATAGAAAATGAAGATATTGCTCTATTCAGTCATTTTCTGGTGGTATTGAGCTTGTTGAGTGATAACTAGGCAGAGGGCATGGAGATGAATGCTGTGTGGAACTGCTCAGCAGACTTTGGATGTGTCAGATGTGTTTGTCCCTGACCTGTCGCCCAGCACGCTCTTAATGTGTTTTTCAGAGTGAGAGGTCCTATCATTCAAACACACACAAAAACACAGTGTTCCAGCCTATTGGACAGTGATCTCTTTCTAAATAGTCTAAACCCTACGATTTAAGGCGAGGCGCCATATTGTGAAAACAGTGGTTTTGTCTGGATTGGTCAATTTTGAGATCCTACTATAATATTTTGTTTCTATGACTAGTTTAATAAAATATACACAAACATAAAAAAACACCCAAAAATAGTTTTTTTTTTATTTATTTTTTTATACCAGCTGTGTCATTTAGCTAAAAAAAAATTAACAGCCATTTCTTAAAATGATGTAGGCCATGTGCCTTTTTTAAAATAATGAAATAAATAAATGAATGAAAATCCGAAATGTTACATTTTTATCTATATGTATTATATATAGATAAAAACAGAAAAATGCACTTTAACTTTAATAAATTTAAAAAAAACTGTTCTGATATGCAAATTTCCAGGTTAGTTTTAATTCCACAAACGTTTCTCAGAGGCAGAAATAATCTGATTGGTTGAGTTAAACCTCAGTGGGTGGAGCCAAAGAATCACAGTTTTTGTGACTATAGGTAATGTTAGATTGAAATCCAGTGAAAAAGGCAAGAGGTAAGAGAGGAGAAAGCTAGCCTAGTGCTCTGCCACTACCTGAAAAAAAAAGACGCAATTTAGCCATATTAAGTTATGTAGGTTAGCTAGCCCAGCTAACCTTTCAAGTTCAAATTAACCTAGTGGCCTATAGCTTATAAACAGGACCTAAACCTCAATACGTGCACCATGAGCTCTAAATACTACAAATCTCTTTGCAGACACTTGGAAACATCCATAAGCAGTCTTTTCTTCAGATTTATAAAACCCTGCTTATGTGGTGATCTGTTTTATAGATTTCAGTCATCTTGAGCTGAAGATCCTGCTTGTAGAAAAAAGGATGAAGGGGGGCACCCCGGTGTCTCACCAAGTAGAGCCCGTACCATTTAAGACTCAGTCCTTCCTGCAGCAACCTGGGTTTGAATCCGGCCCGCGGTCATTTGCTGCATGTCCTCCCCTCTCTCTCTCCCATACCTTCCTGTCTCTCTCTCTCTCTCTTTCACTGCCTCACTCTCAATAAAGCATAAAATGCCAAAAAATAAATCTGTTTAAAAGATTGAAGGACGAAGATGAAGTTGTTAGAGCTTTCGCAGCACTCAGGAATAGAAGGTGAAGTTGTTCCAGACAGGACTTTGGATTAGTAAAATGGTGTTTGAACATATTTTTTGTCATGGCCATGACATACATCACGTTACCACGAGTTAAAAACAATTAAAAAAAACACAATTTCACCTGCGTTTGAAAATGATCAAATTTAAAGATCTTGAATATAAGCACAACTATTGTCAGTTTGTGTGTGTGTGCGTGCGTGCATGTGTCCGTGTGTGTGTGTGTGTTCTCTCTCCTCTTTATCAGGCAGTAAAGCTTAAAGAAACACAGACCACTCACAATACTAAAGTCATGTGTGTTCATGCATTACAAGAACCAAATCCTTGATCTATGATGTCACAGCATAGGAAGTGATAGCCTATCTTTTCAAGTGTCAGAGGTATTCATATTTTTCAGCATCAGCTACGGTATATTCAGCACCGCAGTCCATAAAAGTTAACAATTTCAGAGCATGTTTGCCAGTGCACTTTGTGGAGTCAGTTTAACAATGTTGCAGGCATGGCCTAGGTGGATTCATGTGAATGAATAAGTGATAACCGCACAGCAAAGACAGTCATGTTTATTGAATCCCACGTGTGTTCTTTCACTAAGTGTCAAAGTCTGCAAAGCAAGCATTTATAAATGCTAGCCTTGAGCCTGGACTACCAGTGAAAACCATCTAATATACCATCTCATTGCTTTGAAAGGGCCTTTGAAAACAGCCCTTTTCCACTGCTTGAAGATTTTTGTGGTGCTAGGCTTATTCCACTCGCTTTAAGACATAATTCTCAGCAATTTCCATTATTCTCCTGCTTCTAAAGACGCCACTTGCAAGGCATAAAGCTTTTTGCACACACTTATTAACTTTAAGAACATCTAATGAACCTTCACAGTGCCAATCATTTTAAGGTCAGTTGGGGGGAAAATCTCATCTAACCCTCTCCTCCTACCTGAATGAAATTGTATATGTTGAATATGGACACGTTTTGCATTCCAACTTTTCATTTGTTTCATTCATTCAAATGAGTTAATATTTCATTAAAAAGCTCAACTTGACAGCAGGTTGCTTCACTCCTCTACATCACACAACAGGAGAATGGTTCTGGGTTCTTTGTCTATTCATTTACATATACAGTATATATTATATTGCTGAATAGATATAGATATAGGAATCCTTTAATGATGGTAAGAAAACACATACTCTAGCATCTTGTTTTGTGTATTCATTCATGACTATGGCATTCATGATTCTGGAAGGTGAGCAGCTAGCTAACTATCTTACCTATACCAATTTCTATGTGGAATGTGATGTATGCATTCTTTCTTTGATAATTTAAACGGGCCCCTGTATACTTAAGAGTTCCGTGAACCTCCATGCATCCTGTATGGAGACTATCCCAGTTGGTAATTTATTGTGTGGCAGTTTCATATTGTGAAAAAAACAAACAAATGGGATATAAATTGACACACCAGTGTGTTACATCCAATTGGCCACAACATCATGATCTCATTCCCACATGCTAGTAATTTGTGGCCATGACATACATCACACAAGTTAAAATATAAAAAAACACTATTTCAGCTCCAGGGCTGTGTAGAAAAGCCCCTGAAACACCAGAGCATTTAGACCATGGGACAGTAAATAAATAGTAAATACTATAGTGGCCATCAATGGCACAGGCAATATAGGCAGTCGCCTAGAGGGGCGGGGCCGAGCCGTGTGGCTATTTTGATTTGTTGTTGTGCAATTGCTGAACGATAGAGAGAAAATGCACATGGTACCTTCAGAATCACTTCTAAAATGGACATGCAACCCATGAGGAGATGCTAAAATGGCAGAGATATGGTCCCATCTCTTAGTTTTGGTTAAAAGCCTTGCTGCAGAATTTTGAACACATTGGAGCCATTCTGCCTCATTTTGTTTACTGCAGGGCATTGCAGTAGCTAAGGCAAGATGAATAAAAAAGATGACGATGAATAAAGCATTTAACATGCATTTGTGTCCTCTCTGTGTCACTGAAATGATGGATCTAAATTTGACAGTGTTCCTGAGATGACTCGGGTATACAGAAGAGGATTAGGGCCACATGGGAAAAATGTTCTGAGATTAAAGTCCAAATTCTGAGTTCTGACTTAATTCCCAGAATTCAGATTTACAACCCAGAACTCAAACACATTTTTCACATGTCGCCCTAATCGTCTTCTGTACAGATATGACTGAGGTAGGCAGATTTAATATGTTGATTTAGCAGACCAAGGGCAGGTTAAATTAGGCTGAATGTGCACTCTGGGCCTGTAACAAGAACTTCAGTGTTGTCCAAATTTAGTTGTAAAAGCTTTTGGACAGCCAAGTCTGTGAAACAGAGACGCCAATTTATTTAGTAAAAATGGAAGGAAATGCTATGCCACCTTATTAAATTATTAAATGAATAGTTCACCCTAAAATGAAAATGGAGAATGGTTATTATCACTCTCATGTCAATCGAAACACTGATAAAGTTTGTATGTTCACATAACACACAGTGAGTTTGCTTGCGTTGCTCAACGGACTTCTCCAAAAGTACTAAAGTGGATCTGGTGCTTAGTTTGGCACTAAAAAAATTAATTTAAAAATTAAAAATTTAAATTTACTCAAAACAGCTTGTGCAGCATAACCCAAGTGTTCTGAAGCCAACATGCAAAAACAATCACTATTACCTCACTGCTGCTATACTATTATTACTGCTATTACTATTACTACCAGTCTACCACTGCTGCTAGTTCTACTGCTATAGCACAACTACTACTACTACTACTACTATTATTACATACATATATAATACATTACTATATTACTACGGATTTTTACTAAAATGCCAATATCGGCCCCATATATCGCCACCATGACATATCGGTCTAACAGTAAGAAACACCCACAGGTTATCTGGGCAGTGACTGATGGTTGTCAGCGGGTTGCTGATTGCATCATGAGTATGAAGCAGGCTGGAGGTCCAGGAGGCATCACTTCATCTCCTCAAGGCTGACAAGAGTGGCTTTTGACAGGCTGCCCCCCCCCCCCCTCCCCCAAGCCTCTCATCCGACATCCCCACGCAATGCTGGGC
>OMOV01066789.1:16530-27468 GCA_900312565.1 Beryx splendens | reverse complement strand
ACAACATAAATCAAAAAACATGTGTAATGGTGTGCTCCCCCGAAAAACCCTAGTACCCATATACGTATATACAGTCTTTGTCTCACACGCACGCACACACACACACACACACACACACACACACACACACACACACACACACACACCAGGCAAACAGAGGCTCTCCTAATGGTCTAAATAAGGCTAAATAGGATTGGCCTTAACATTGTCCATTTGAGCTCTTTTGACTGTCATTTAGTTATTTTCATATTAACTAATCATTTTTCATGTCAGTGAATGGCCACATGCCTGTTTTCAAGCCAATGAAAGCATTTCATTATTTTTAATGCACAAATATCATTTGGTAGAAAAAAACCAAGAAGAAGGAAACAAAATAGAAAGATCTGAAGTAGAGAATATTGGATTAGGAATATAGGATAAGGCTTAGTGAAGACCAGCTTTGTCTCCCATATAGAAAATACTTTTTATTTATATTAACTGTTTTACAAATGACATAAAAACAAGGCAAGTATGTAATCATGTTACAGCCTCTGACAACATGTAATCCCCAGTAGTTTGTTTTTCAGCTGTACTTATTTTTGGATAGATTCAAATATGATTCAGGCAAAATATAATCCATTATATGCTCCCATAAGATAAACTCAAATTCATTTAGCTTAGTTCAAAAGATGGTGTCTTTATTTTGCGTCTACTTGGTAAACGTTTGCACTGTACCTGTCTGAAGGTTACATTTTCTCCGCCCTCCCTGTCTTGGAGCAGAGTTCAGCAGCTGTCATGGAGTGCACGGATCTAAACAGGCAAACCTCCCTCCCTAAAGTCCCAGCCAGCTGAACAGGGACCATGACATTTCTTTGTCAGTGTAGCTGTATTTACAGACATGATTCCCCTGCCACCCTGCAATTTCAGCCAGAGAAGTTGATGAGGCAGCAGGAGCGCTGGGCTGCAGTGGGGGCCTCATGGCGTGGGAGTGAACTGAGGGTAGAGAGCAGCAAAGCGGGCCGCCTGTGGCCTCTCCACACTGCAGGGCTTGTCCCCCGGCCTGGCAGCGTTGCCGGGCCCCTCGCTGTAGCCCTGTGTGTTTGCAGCTGCTTGGTAGTAATTAGGAGCAGCCACTGCACCACAGCACCCTCTCATTTGCAGGGTGGGTCAGCAGGACACACAGCACCCTTCTCTGCCTCAGCTACACTGGTTCTGGCTAGCCGCAGAGAGGGAGAAGGCTGGAATTCACTCTGTCTGCTCCTGTTAAATATAAACTCCTAAACAGCAAAACACTGTACAAAACAGCCTGGGTCTGTTAGGAGCAAGAATAACAGGCTTGGATATCTATAGTAGGAAGAGTGTGTCCATTTCTTTTTTAGCTGCAGTATACACCCTTTGAGTTGAGAGCTAAGTTGAGAAACAGTGAGCATACTTTTTGATGAATTATACCCAGTAATGAAGATGTGTTCGTTTTGCCTGGCCAAATAGGACGCATCTTGTTCACACCCGCTCCAAATATCATTTGCACTCCCTCACAGGTGGAACAACTTTTTTTGCTGCGCACACAGTACGTTAATGGAGGTTGTGCTTCCTCTCCTGAGGGTGATAACATGATAGCTGGCGGTACTAGCCAATCGCTACTCTGGCCCGTGTCTCTGACTGTTACTGTGGGGCTAGCAGTTCAGCCAAGTGAGAAACAAAAATCCACACGATGGGCCAATTATCAGTATAACACCTGGCTCTGGGTGGGATCCAAACAGGAGGGCACAATGCTTGTATCTACACTGTAGGCAATGACCTGCGACACTGAGGGGGAAAAGGAAAGAAGGGAAATTACATGAGAGGTTGTCACTGATTGCTAGGTGAGCAGCCCTAACCCCTTGAAATGATCCATGCTGTGTAATGTACACTAAGTGAGCGGAGGGCGAAATTTTTTGCCCTATTGTTTCACACCAAAGTGGAGCTGTGAAGAGAGACATCGCTTATTATTAATGTGTCTCTCGAAGTCTAGTGTTTGCATCAGATTTGAAATGTCTCACTGTATCATTTGTGGGAAAGTTTATCAGCGGAGCACAGGCATTACAGCTTGCGTTTCGATAGGTTTAGCTGGCTCAGCAGAGAAGCTGCTATGACAATAGGCCACTGTGCTAAAATAAAGCTTTGGTGTAATGTGATGTATGTGTGTGTATCTTTTTTTTCCATGGGCCATGAAGCACACAGCACCATCTCCCTGGGGTGCGCTCTTAGCCAAGGGGGAATAGCCATTAGCATATGGTCCCCATTGTCGGGAGACAATTTGAATCTTTATCTACCCGGCTCCGCTGCTAGCTATCCATACTCATAGCGTTAAAATAAAAGAAGGCCTTAAGTGGGCTAATTAAATAATATTGCAATACGGGATGTTGCGTTGAGACAGTGGGGGCTCCCTGCATTATCACGGCAAGTGCTTTGGAAGGGCTGTTAACATTTCACGATTTATAAGACGGTGTGGCACTGGCTGAGAAGGTCTGTAATTGCACAATCTATCAAAACAAATGGATTAACTTCAGGAACCGTGAGTGCAGAGTTAGGACAGGCAGTGAACTTGGTTAATTTTTTTTTTTTCTATTTTGTATTTTGACTTGCTTCATGTCACTCTAAAATGTAACTTGTTAATAATGGCAAAACTTTTTTTTTTTTAATAATTCAGCAGTATTCAGAGTGTGTTATTGTACAAAAATGACAAGTATGATATAATAACAAGTATGGCGTCCTACAATAGTTGCATGCATCATGTATAAGACTTTATTGTACAGTTTGATGTTCACACAAAGGTCTATGTCTGCTGTGCGGCCTTGCAGAGGTGCACCATATGAACTGTGAAGGCAGCACAGGTCCTGTCATATATTGTAGGATGGTAAAGAGCCAGTTCCTGAGCCAGTCCCTAAGTGGTCCTAGAGCACAGAGTCATCAGCCAAACTGACACACTGATTGCAAACCCGTGTAAGAGATGAATGCTAGATAACAACAACCAGACAACAGAAGCACTCTGGTAGCCTTGCCCACTTCTCTGCCCGCCCAGAGTAAGGCCTGATTTATTCTCAGATGACAATTATTACCTCTTTTGATCACTCACACACACACACACACACACACACACTCATATAGTACCTGTCTCATTAGGCAGAATCTGGCAGATGATTTAGGAGGAGCGAGATACCGAGGCTACCCCCTGAAGAAGAATTGGTCTTTATTATGCCAGTGGACTCAGATGGCCCAATGAAATTTAGCCTTCCGAAAGAGAGGAGAGCTGTTGTGGCTTGATTGTGCTGTGGCAGGTTTGGGACTCATGAACAGTACAAAATAACAGCAGCACAGCCTGTGGCGCTGTTCCCTCTGAACATGTGCAGGGTCTTTCACCTAGTAAAGAGGGGGGATGATGATGGGGAAGGGAGGGCACACATTAGCCTCGTAACATAGGGTAGAGAGAGGCTGGCTGGTGTAGCCTAGTGAGCAGTGTCTAGTGACGTCCTTTGGATGCCATTAAGCAGGCTCACTGGGGGTAATTGCCCAAGTCATTAAAAGTTTGATGATTTTGCTGCTGGGTGGAGGGTTGCCTGCCCTTGCTGTGGCTCATTTTGGATTTTGCTCTGGCACGTCAAATGCCTGTAGGCATAGAGCAGCTCTCTCTCCCTCTTTCTCTCTAGGGAGCAACACAGCACATACCTCCCATTTTTCAGCCTTCACCCATTCCAGAAGTTCTGAAAGGTCATTATTTTTTGACAGGTATAAAGCTTGTTGACAGAGAATGGACAGAACAGAGGCAAACTGTTAAATGTGACAGCCTGTGCATATATTGTCACTGTTAAAAATGATTTGCAGTTTTCTTCAAACCAAACTGAAGCAGCAAAACATGAAGCAGGGAGACTGGTGAGTTGTATTTGTTGTGTTAGAGAGGGCTTGTTTCTTGTGGGCTGCTCCTGATGTTTTGCTTAAACGCTGACATTATTTGATGACGCAAAATTATTTGCAGTTTTAGCAGTACAGTTTATTGACACAACTTGCTGTCTGTCATGACAATCACTATTTTTATTAAACTAAACAAGTGACAACGAGCAGCGTTGTCTTTTTATTGCATCCCACTTGTTATCGATTAGAGCACCTTCAAGGAAACCTGGTTAGATTTTGTTAACCAGCGTGTCATCCCCGCTACGAGACAGGACCAGTCACGGCTACTGTAGGTTTCAAGGTCAATCCCACTCAATGGAGGAGGCCTTCGTGCCCTCAGTTGTCCACATGGGGATCCTGGGGCTGTCCTCTCTCCTGGGGAGAGTTGATCCAGGCAGACAGTAGGGGTGGCCCTGGCCTGTCTCCCAGGCCCCAGCACTCTGGCACTGCAGAGCCAGGGCAGCAGCCACAGGGCCCGGGTCACTCTGCCAGCTGGTGCCAGGCCTCTCTGTCTCTCAAGCCCACTCTCGTGTCTGCCACAGGGGCCATCAGAGGTGACATGAGGCTCTCATAAGGCCGCCGGCTCCTCACCCCTCTGAAGGTGTTAGTGACTCAGGCATCTCCTGCCATGACCGAGCCACAGCCTCAGTCCCAGTCCCAGATGTCTTGTTTGTCATCTTGGCACCTCTGCCTCAGGACAGACATTGATAGACCCTTTGATTGACACATCCACTGTGTGCGTGTGTGTTTGTGTGTGTGCGTGTGCATGTGTGTGGTGGCTTGTTGTAGCATATGTTGTTATATACTATACAGCTTTCCATGGCAGTGTCTGTCTATTAGAGGATGAAAAACAAGAAAATAAAAGGAAGTTTCAAAGAATCAATGAATGGGTGAAAGACACAAATACCCTTTTGTAGATTTAAGATGCTTTTTTCTCAAGCTGCACTATGCAGCTGTTACACATTGGTGGCCGCAAATGGCAGCAAGAGGTTTTAATTTTGAGGATTTCAATACCCAGGAACCATGTAACGAGACATCAGTTAACTGCGTACAGCACGCCCATGTTTACCAACCCGGCTGGCCTGTGGTTACTTTATATCAAAGGCTATCAAAGGCATGAGCGAAGCAACTGAAATTGGGGAGTCCAGCTTACTTGCTTGCTTCTGTTTAGGAGCAATTTTTGTAATTTGCCCTTAAGTTTTGATTTGTCCTGTGTGTGGAGAAGATTTCCCGCCAGTGACCGCACCAGAGTTTTATTTGGGCAAATAGAGTAAATTTATGCTGTCTCAGTTAGAGTCGATGGGACACTCTTCTCTGTTGCAGCCCTATTTAGGCTGATAATACTTGTGTATTTTTACATGAAAATGTAACGTAGTGCAGCTTTAATAGTACTGTAGACAAAGTGCCTGGTTGGTTTTAAACCCAGAAAACCATTCCCCAAAGTGTAAAACGAATATGCAAAGAACGGAATTACCAAGCTCAATAAAAAAGAAAAGAAAGAGGTGATGGAGCACTCAGGAAGAAGTTGGGTCTGTAGAAAGTCTAATGTGAGAGCAAAATTAGCACCTCAGCTCCACATCGTGAGAGCATCTGAAAAGGTCAGAGTTTTCAGCCAGGCACAGACTAAATGAAATGCTAGTATAGTCGCTGATTTGGCTGCTATTGTGTGGGTTGTTATAATGACCTTATCAAAGGCTGGGAAAGTTGGAATCACTCCACTTTATTGGAAGTTTAAATGTGTTCTCCCTTCTCTTTTCTCTCCTGACTTTTGATGTCTCAGCACAGAACTGCTGTAACAGGCACTGGAAGATGCACTAGCTTTACAACTTGCCTGGCGCTGAAGCTGTCATTGTGAATTACATGAATTAGTCAGGGCATTAGATGCACACAACTTTTTACTGTAAGGACCAAGGTTATTATCATAAAGTAAAACTAAGATGAAAACCAGGTGTTAAAAAACAGTCATAATAGGAAATGGAAATTAAAACAAGACTTTGTGGACAAACTAAAACTGAACTGAATCTATTTTGTCTACTAAAGCTAAAATAAAAATAAAAATAAATGTATTTTTGTTAAAAAGAGAATGAATTTTGGACAAAAAACTGTCAGCCATTTCTATTTTTTTAAAGAATTTCTGAGTTGTTGTTTGTATTACACAATACATGTGGCAAACATATACAACTCAAATTCAAATTCAACCCACACTGAGCGTCTTTGTGGGTCCCTTTGACTTGGTGAACCATAGGAAAGCTCTGCCAGCAAACCTCCCACTTGACCTCAAGGATGTCTGTGGTTTTCCACTGTCTCACCAGTCACCCCAGAGAACATGGAGGTGGAGGGAGGTTAAAACCCTGATGTCTGCACATCTGTATGCTCTGAACTGTGTTGTGTTGTGCCCTAACATGCTTAGATACCATAAGAGAACCAGAGAAGATGGCATTTGCACAAAGAAAAGGGTGTCTTTCTCTATCAGAGATAACCGTACAAGCACAGAACAGTTATGTGGTGTTCACCTTTAACGGCAGTGTGAGCAGCAGCTGGCTTTGTAGAGGCACTGTGTCTGGGGCTGGGGCAAGGACCGAGTCTCAGCGCTGCTGCTGAGGGTGAAATGAAGCGGTGCCTGGGTCAGCAGCCCCGCACTCAGCACTCTGCCATGCATCCAGGTGGAACAAAGTCCTCGCTCAGCGCCTCATCCTGGGCTTCCTGCTGAAAGGTGACATCTCCATGGCTTAACAGCCACATTCATCTGCTAAAGAGCATACAATTTGTTAATCATTTCCCCACATGACAGCCTCTGCTTTCCAGATGGTTAAGCAAACAAACAAATATGCAAGCGGGCAAATGAGTGAGCAAGCAGGCAGCCCTAGTGTTTAGTCAGATGAGGCTAGTATCAGCTGGTTAGACCTGCAGGTGAACCAGGAAGGACTGTGCGCTAACTAGAACTGAGTAGAAACAGGTCCTCTACGGTCCAGGGATTGGTCACAGCAAATGCCCTCCATGCAGAGATCCACCTTCTGAACATCATCAGAATGACATGCCCAAAACCACACAAGTGCTTTTCTGGTCCAGCCATACTTACTCTAAGGCGTTATGTGTCAGACATTTGCAAGGAAACATGTTATTAGATTTAGCTGCTCCTCCGTTTAAACTGTGTCATTTCAAGAAATGCCATTTTAGTATTTGTGTGTGTTATATGAGCTCAACCAACATTGGTGCACTGAATAGAAAATGACACGAGGAGAGGCTCCTGTGTGTCTAGAGCAGGAATAATGGCCCTGTGTAATTACCTGTAGTGTGGAAGATTTGAAATTCATTTTTCACAGTTGGAGTGACCCTACTGCCTGAGTGGTTACACAGATACTATACAACACATAGGATTATACTGCATTATGCCAGTTTAAATGAGGGTATAGCCGCAAGCTGTGACCAATTAAAGTTGAACAAAGCCAGCTCATCTGCTCAACTCCTCTCTTAGTAGGTCAGTGAAACTGATGAAGAATACAGACACATACACTCCTCCATGGCTCTAAGCACAGCTTTTACTAGCACAAGTCATGCTGTACATTTAACAAGAAGCATTCTCTAAGAAAGAAACAAAAAATCTTGAGGCAGTGGTTTTCGAGTGTACAAGTTTCTCAAAATACATTTCCTACAAATATGTAACTATAACAAAACCGAGGCAAGAGTGTCTGCGTTCCCAGTTTCCCTACTTCTGACTGGTGTTTTTAGCATGAGAAAGGAGCGTCGCATGCTGTATAGAGGCGGTGTAACATAATGACATGTGTATGGGGCTGAAGCGACCACAGAGACAGAGCTGCAGAGATACAGGACATAAAGTCACTTTGCAGAGAGGGTTGGGTTACCACTGGAGTGATGTATGACCCGAAGTCCCATCTGAGGACTCATGTTACAAGGCTTATGCTGCACTACGGAGATAGCTTTCCGTATATGGAGTCAGGGGCTAAAGTAATGTATGGACCCCTGTTGTTGCCAAACCTCTGACTCAGCTGGCTGACTTGTGCTTCTGACCCTGACCTCCGGCCTGATAACTAGACATTTCAGACCTGCACTATGTCATTGCAATAATCCCTAAAGGAGAACTGATGTGGTTATCTGTCTGGTTATAGTCAAATTTATTTAATGAGAATTTTTTATCATATATTCTTACCATATATCATAGTCTTCATTCAGGCTTAGATTGTATACACTCAAGATGAGAGCATTTGTTTATTAGATTAGTTGCATAACTTGTAAACTTACCTAAATGGTTTAAATAGTATTTAGACATAAATTGATACATTTTGTACAATACATTATACGATATATTTTCTGTATGGAGCAGGCCTGCAGCATCATTTTGGGGGTTGTTGCCAATATAGTTACTTATTTCCCCTACATATAAGAATGCTCAATCTGTTTATTATTTACGCTTGCATACACTGCATGTAGATATACTGATTTCAGTTTTGTCAATTTAAATGTGATTTTTCTATTTTTTTTGTTTCCCTCTTTAATGGGCGGTTTTGTCTTCCCTGTGTTCCTCAGGTTACCTTCACAAAGAGGAAGTTTGGCCTGATGAAAAAGGCCTACGAGCTGAGCGTACTATGTGACTGTGAGATAGCCCTCATCATTTTCAACAGCTCTAACAAACTGTTCCAGTACGCCAGCACAGACATGGACAAAGTGTTACTGAAATATACAGAGTACAACGAGCCCCATGAGAGCAGAACCAACTCTGACATTGTAGAGGTGAGTGAGCGCCGCTTTCTTGCTTTATCAGGGTGAGAAAACTTCTTCTTCATTCTTTCACACCGTCGCCTTTCTCTTTTTAATAGGCACACTATTATACAAGTACCATCCTATATCCCTATTTAGGCTAAATTAATCAGCAAAATATGTTTTATTGTTTTAATATTAGCTTCAGACCAGCAGTGAGAGACTATGCACAACCCAAGAGGCCTAAACCTTTGTTATATGCTGCACGGGTAATATTTTAGACATACTGAATGAAAGTGAGGAACAAGTAACAGTTTCCTTCTAGTCACCATTCAGATAGGGCACAGGAGGTCTGCATTCCCTGATAAGTGCAGCTCCTCACGGGCCCATCAACCGACGTGGAAAACCTATCTCTGCACACAGTAGCTGCTGACCACCATGCCGACCCTGTTTCCCGTAGATACTGTACCTGCATGGCTTAGTCCTCCAGCGGCCCGTCTCTACCACTGCTCACGACAGACAATTAGCCTGGCTATTACTGTAACAGTTTTGCAGTGAACATGCTTGAAATATTCCTTTCACGCGTTATGAGAATTACACAAGCACTCGGTCTTCCTGGCAGCCACTGTCTCCCCGCGTTGCTCGAGCAGTAGCGGAAGACCAAGCCACTTGTTATGATAGCCTACGAAACTGCCAGCCAAAAGCGTCGATGAAAAGTAAATGGGGATGATTGGTGATATATCCGGATCCAAATGTCTTTCAGTGACGCACTTGTGGTTTTTTAAACTTATTCCAAGATCTGCTTTCAGAAGCTAGTCTCTTCTTTCTGACCAAACGAAGAGCAAACACATTTAGGCCTTGACAAGAAAATCACGATACTACTAATAAAAGTTGCCTATTAATTTTTATAGCCAAAATTTATTTCCAGGTTTTTATCCAGATTTCTACACCGCTGCGTCATAATCCTCAAATGTTTTTACTAGCACCTGTCCACGGAAACATACCTCGCTGTTATTGCTGCCCAATAAAGAGACCTTACGTGTTTAAGATGGGTGAGATTGAAAAATGTCAAGAATCTTAGCTTTGGAAAAGTCTCTCACTTGGAGGAATGAGTAGAATTACATGCAGCATAAAAGAGTCAGCTGTGGCCCGTTATCTTTTATTCATGCTGCTGCTGCTTGTGAATTACCTGCTTGGCAGAGCTGCAAAAGAGCGCTCTGGCATCCAGTAGACCCATGCAGTCAATCCTCCATCAGGGGCCCTCAGAGAAGAGCAGGGGCTCACCTGCATAAAAAATACATGGATACATTCCTTACTTATGTAACAGTGACCACAAATTTGTTTTTATGTCGTGACTTGGGAAGCCCTCTTATTTTAACTAAAAGAAGAAAAGCAAATACGGTGAAAGCAAATACAACAGCTTCCCATAGCCAGAATCATTTTGGATTATTTACTGCCTGTCGGTTGGGTCGTCTCCTTTAGCCTATAGTACATATACCTGTGGTCTGTGTAATTGGCAAGTGCACGGTACATAATGTCTGCACGAGGAGCACCAGTGGTCCATTGCCAAACACATTGGAGGACAAACTGGTAGTGATCTGTTCATTTCCCACTTAGCCCCTCTGGCTACTCTCAAGGAGGCTGCCCCGCTGCACGAAAGGCGAGAACAATGTAGCGTTGTTCCTGCTCACTCGGCCAGCATCTGTGCAGATATGCGCAAATCCCCCTCGGCCTGCTGGCTATGTGGTCAGGGTTCAGAAGTGAAGAAGCAGAGCAGAAGTAACCAACCCGGTCCACTTCCACAACATTGCCACACAACCCCGCTCTTCACATGGCCAGGGAGCGGCACAAGAGCAAACGTTACAGGAAGTAGAGAAAGCGCCGGCGCTGTGGTTTTTATCTGGGCAAGAGTTTTGGCAAAACCCTGATGTAAAGTTTTGTCATGTAGAGAGAATGGCCATTTATTTTAATAAGAAATGAGAGGCACGAGCCCAGTCTAGTCTGGTTTATTTATATAGCCCTTTATCTCAGTCAAGTCTCAAAAGGCTTTACATCCCATCATGCACCATACCACAACATACATATACATACTACATATATATCTGACTTTGAATTGTCAAGATGGACTATGTTATCCATGTATTTTCCATGAAAGAATTCACAACAAATTAGCATTTGTTTGTGTGTATGTTTTGTATTCTTTCAGTGTTTTGCTGACTGCCTCTATCAGGGGAGCGCTTTGATTCATCAGTATAGGTTGACATTGCTCTCCTCTACAGATCCTCGTACACTACATACATGAGGAGGCTGTGCATT
>OMOV01066780.1:2146-21577 GCA_900312565.1 Beryx splendens | reverse complement strand
CAGAGCTGCCACCGCACCTTGTCTATAAACGGGACCTGGTGGAGGGGGACGGGAGTTTACCTTAGTACAAAGTTTTGTTTTATTCAAGAGCAACTGCCCTTGAAGAAAAAAATCAAGCATGCCACTGAGCTCGAGTCCAAGGGTTCTGTCCACTGCCACAGTACAAAAATAACAAGTTATGTTTGGTGCCATTTGATCCCCTGGATCTAACTCAAATAAAGTCAATATTAGGAGTGACCTCAACCATGCTCCAAGGGAAAGGTTAGGAGCAGAGGAGAGTTTGGGTCACCTGGTGTTCACACTCCTCTCTAACAGACCGACAGACAGGAAGAGTGACAGAGAGATCAAATTGAAGCCACATGGCACATAAAGCTATTACCACTGTGCTGTGGTGAAGAATAGGTCTTTGTCAGGGTGGCGAGGGAACATGGGTATTTTGACGACAGAGAAAAGAAAATGCAGATTAAAGTAAAAAAAAGAGCCAGAGAGACACCCAGAAAGTGGGAGACTGTAAGAAGACTGGTGACAGAAACTAAACACAAACACGAACCTCTGCACAACTCATTATCTCCAGCCTGCTTTGCTCTTTAGGCGGGGAGGGAGTGATGGCAACCCAGCCAAGTGCCTGATAACCCAGGCACGAGAGGCCTCGCAGCCCAGAGCTCTGGATGTCTAGGGGTCAACCAGCACTACAAAGCCTCGTTCGCCTCTCACCTCCCTGGACTTAAAAATAGGCCTACTGCCACACTGTTTAGCAACTGTGTGTTGCATTCAAATCAAAGACAGTTTATATTAAGAATGTGAGGTTGTCACATGACTGTAATTTTACTGTATAGAATGTATGAGTCATGATACCAAATAGTTAAATCTAAACGTCACAGCAGCACCATGCAGTCCAGAGTGTTGTTTGTTAACTTAATATTAATGGCAGGAGCCGTCCAATGCGCAGCAGCAGGCTGATGACACAAACTGACAAGCTAAGCTTTTTAACCTTTTAGTTTTTTTAACCGTTATCACAGTGTTCTTTAAAATCTGGACATCATCATCCACCTCATTTCATATATGAATGCACAAATACATGATACTGTCATATTGGGATAATAAATAATGATAATTATTGAATTTAATAAATAATAATTATTGAATTTAACAATTATGATATAATACAAGCACTATACTGGTTAAATAATGGAAGAATTCAATAGCATTCACTAGTAGTACTGTATCATACAAGTCATGCAGAGAAATCAGCAAAAATTCTGCTTCATGTGCGGAGGTACAAACTTCTGGGCAACAAACAGTTAAGCTTAGAGTGAAGTGTAGGGAACACGCTAGTCCTGTTTCGATATATGGTATGACCCGCTCCATTTCTGGCAGGGCTTCTCACGGAAGAGAACATCAACCAGCAGCAGTAGCAATCATACAAGTGAGGCTGGGGACTTACATAAACATGATTTTATGGGCAATAAGAAGAGCACCCTACACGCCTAAAGACTGCTGTGCTTCTGTGCACTCAATCAGCAACCTATTACTAAATAATAACGCCATACATTGTTGATGTTTCAGTAAAAGCTTTTCTATGGAAAAAAACAAGCTGGGAAAGATAGACCTCCCCTCCATTTTCTTTCAAGGAGTTCTAAAATTAGTCTGGAATTTAGTCCTGTGCCTCGCTAACACACGCCCCCAAAACTCTCTCCCCTTGCACACCCCCTCACTCACGAACATAAACAACATAGCCTGCATACAGGGGAAGACTTTTAAAAAGCCTTCTTTAGAGCGCTCAGTACTTCACCCCTGAAACCGTACCATGCCATTCATCTACACGGACACAAAAACACTGTCACTGCATAGCTGCGACGTGTTGTGCTGGTTTAATACACCTGGTTTTCTTCATAAGATGCTTACATATTCAAGACTGCGGTATTAAATAAATGAGATAATGCCATACTAACTGTAGAAAATACAGTATATTCACATTGAAATCATGTGGTGTTATATTCAAGATTAAAAATGCATTCCAAGATACACTTCCTACACTATAGCACACTATCATTCTTCAGCAATGCAGAGGTATAGGCCTGTTTTTCCATTGTGCTGTTCACAAACCAAACCCACACTCAGCTGTCTACTCTGTACTCAGGAGATGAATAAAAAAAAAACCCCAACAACTTCACTATGATGTGTGTTACGTCCACTATTCGGTTGGCTTTTCTGGCAGTGATGCGGTCTGGTGGGAGGTCTCTCTTCCTATCGCCGAGTGCCACTGACACAACCGGTGCTGGTGCATTTCTGACTGTTGCACGTCTGAGTGTCTTTCTCAGGATGACGTCTGAATAGATTTACATGTGCAACGCCGTGTATGATGTGGCAATTAAGTGTTCTAACATTGCTTCTATTCCTTTTCATCTGGGGTTGCTGACTGTCATGAATATGAAATACAATACAAATGTGTGAAAAAACAAAACAAAACATTGGTACAGTAGTTTCATGTTGTTCCCAAAGAAGATGAGCTTGAGCGCAACAACAAAGGGCATACCTTTCGTCCAGTGGAAGACCGTCTTTTCTTCGCTCTTTCTCCACCTACAAAGTGAAGCAAACAACATGGTCAAAATTACAAACAGCAAATTATTTATTCTGCATTCAAACTGTAGCCGACAAAAACGTCCCATCAGTCGGCATCATGGGACGTCAGTCTCCTGCTATGGCAAACTGCCTATTTGCTGCCTAATGATTTTCATAAACAGGTTCAACCATTCAATGTGCATTAATACATCAACAACAGCATTGTGATAAATCTGATAAATAGCATTGTGCAGCCATTTTCAATATTTTATCTCAAAAATATCTAAGATTATATTTTGCATAAAGTACTGAATTCCCCTGTAAATGAACAGGACGGCAACCAGAGAACTGGAACAGTCCAGGGCATTACATCCTTTTCTCCCTGACGGACAGTTAGAAGAAAACTTTTGCTTATTCACCATTTCATCTTCACTTGGAAGAAGATTCAAGGAGGAGCAGGTGCACACAAGCATATAAGCTATGTGTGCGTCCATTTTGGCAGACTTTTCTACATCCGTTTTTTTTCTTTGCTGCCACAGTAGGCAAAAGTTGGGAAAATTCAACTCTCGTTGCCAAGTTCCAGCTGCAGGCGGTCACAGTGGACGACGCTTTCCGCCAGCGCTGGCTGCGTTTACTGTTGTTCTCCTAATGAAAACTACGAACATCCAGTTTGTCGTCTAACACTTGCTGCCACAGTGTGAATGCAGTATTATTACTGTATTGCAGATGAATGACTCAAATGTTTCTTACTGGTAATCTGACCACAAGCTATGCAACAGCACCTGAGTACCAACAGGGCTGGTGAAACAGTGATTTTCAGCATGATAATCTTTAGCCTGAGTTCAGGTCTTGATGATGAATCGCTAACTGGGGTTTAAGAAGTTAAAACGTTAGCCTAAGTGTGTAAGGCTAAACCAAGCCGATCCATAAAGACTCAGTTTTCCAGCTATCTCCCCTTTGAAGATTATACAGGGATGTGTCTACTTTCGCAGAATTACATGCTAACTTATTTTATACTAAATTATTCCCCTTCAAATTAATGATTAAGGTTTTTTTTAAGCCTGTGATTTATGACACACTTTCATAATTCCAGATCACAAGAGGCTGCAAATGTTTCAGATAGTGTCCGAGTGTGTTTCAAGGTTTTTTTAAGGAAAACATTTTTACATTCAAAACATAATTTAATTCATTATGTGCTGAATGTTATTTTCAAATTAAAACACAATAGAACACATACAGGGTGAAATCAAGATGTGTAGGAAAGTAGGCCTACATGAAAATGATAAAACAACCAACAAGCACGCCGCCGGCAATACTATTTACTTCCATTGAAGGTGGCTGAAGGTGGCTTGCCATGTAGGTGATCCTGTACAACTCTGCTGTACTACACTGTTAACTACAGCAGAGTAGGCTATGCGCGCCATGCGTGGGCCACAGAGATAAACAGGAACTACCTCCAAAGCCTCGGTCTCTCCAAACGTAGAACATACGGTTTCCATAGGAACAATCTGGGGCCTTCTGGCTGTAGCATGGCTTCATGACCACACCACAAAACAACCCAAACTGTGGAGTGCTGCGAATATACCGGCTTTCTGTGCAACACTACACTGGAGGTTACTGTAGATCGTGATCTGTCATGCACATCATCTCATCTCTCTCCCTTCCTCCTCCTTTCCTCGTGCTCCCCACTGCATACTGTCCAATTAAGCACCAAGACAAACATGCACCTTTAAGAATGCTGAATTGTATTTGTACAATTAAATAAAAGACACCTTGATATATATATAGATTGTATAACATTATCAGGGCTCTTAAATGCAACCATTTTAATTTCATATGTGACCTAAATGTGAACTGTGTTGACTAGAAATCACATTTGAGCAGATATGGCCGCAAATAGCTGCTGGTTGCAGAAAAGAACACCCCAGTGTTTCTCACACACAGACTTTACTTGGCCCAGGTATATTAATGGCCGCCAAAGTATATTTGGCGACCCATTTTAGAATTTTTTATTTTTTTAATCCATCCTGAGAGCATGACGATCGATTAACTAGCAGGGTTTCCCACACATAGAAAACATTGTGGCAGGCTGCCACAACATCAGCACTTTCACTATTTAATTGTAGAACTGTGTGTAGCGCATTGATTTGCTCAGCCCCAATTACTCCATGCGCTCTCTCGCTCTCTCTTTCTCTCGCTTGCTCTTTCTGTTGCTCCCCCCCTCTCTCTCTGTTGCTTGGTCTACTCTGTCTCTCTCTCGCTTTCTCACCGGACCCTTCTGTTCGCCTCCCATTGCACACGCGGGCGTGAGGGAAATTTCTTTACTCGGAATACAATACCGCTGGTAATACAAGGTAATACAGCTGGGTTTCTGATATTAGCATGCTGCGTAGCCTAGCTGCTAGTCAGTAGCCCTAGTGGTAGACTGATAATGTCAATATTAACTTTTTAACTCTAACTCTGAATGTTTGCTCCCTCGATCCAGATTACTAGTAGCCTATTGAAAAATATTTTCAAAGAAGGAAAAGGACTCCTGAGGTCCTGAGGAGGAGGAGCAGGACAGTCTGAAGCAGAGGGGCTGCTAAGCAGTAAAACAGAGCAGATAATGTAACAATGTGAAAGGCTAATGTAATGATGTAAAGACACTAGGGGTCGACCAAATAGATTAGGAGTCTGTGGGAAACACTGAACCCTTTCTGGTCATCTGCCCTATTCTAACCAATCAAACTTCAGCGTTACTTTGCAGAGCCATTCTTTCAACAGCAGCTGCACAAGCAGCACTGATACACCATCACAATGTTACAAGACGATTTGTTAAGCTCCAGGACTATTCATGCAACTGAGAATTTTGTTTCAAAATGAATCAGAACTAGAGGCAGTTATTGTGCCTCTAGTCAGTTAAAGTTATAAAATTATTATCCTTGTTTTATTATGCACTGCAGCCTATATCCCCAAGCCTGTTTAATGGCTGGAGTGAGAGAGACAAGTTAAGCACAACATTGACAGAACATGTCGTTTCTGCTTGTTACAACAGGTTACCTTATGGTTGCGACATTTTGAACTGGAAGCAGGGGTTTTAAAGTTTGAGGACAAGAGTCCCATATATATGAACAAAAACCTGCTTATGGAAATCAAAAATACTTCGCCTTCAGTGTTGGACACTTTCATTAGTGAATGTCAACGCTGCTGTTGGCTTAAACCTTACATAGGCTGATGAAAGAGATGGAAAACTTCAGTAAACCTAACAAGGGACAATGACTGTGCATTGGAAACAACCTACTTAGACGTACAGCCCATGCAAACACATGATGGGCAATCTAATCATAAACACAGAGCGTGTCAGTAAGGAAAAGTCACAAATAGAAGAACTGTCATAATGAATGTGTAGGGGCAATGGCATTTGTCCCACATTTCAGAAAGAAAAAAAAAGCTGAAGCCATTGAAATTTTGTTGGGTCCCTCTGACTTTTTGAGCCTTAACAGTTAAGAGCCCCGATTCTTCCCACAAACTGCTCCGCTGTGATCCCTTTGATTTTTACTATGACGCTTGGCATGGGCACAGGAAACGATCGTGTGCAACATCACCTAAACGTGCACCCAGCAATATCCTCTGACTACCAGCAGCACTGGATTACAGAAGAAAGAAATCCCGGCCGTGCTCTGTTTCACACAGCCTATGTAACTGAGACAGTCACTCCAGTCACCCCACCCTTCCTAAACCTGACACCTAACAATGTCAACAATTCTAGCATCTGTCCGTCGGTCTGCAAGGTGGGGATGCATGTGTTGAGTAGAGAAAAACAACACAAACACCTGATGCACTTTACCCTTTTAAAAAAAAAAATCCTCAATATCTGCCAATTATGTTCAATGTTGAATAAACTGCCCCTGTGTTCTCTTTGGCCTGAGAACGTGCATGGTAATTGTGTGTGCAGACTGCAGAGCTCAATGAAGGAAAATATAGCCTAGGCTTTAAGACACAGAATGTCAAACAAAGCATGCGGACAACCAAATCTACTATTCAATATGCTTTTTGGGGCAGGAGCACCTATCTGTTTAAGTCTAAAGTCTCACAAAAGCCTTCCACTCACCCTTGAAAAACACAAACATAAAATTTTACTTAAGTTAGTTGGGCCTGCTGTGCATTTGTATTATTTTTTGTTTATATTTTAAAGCAACCTAATTATCAGGTCGTTCACATGCATTTGCAAAAGACTTGCTAATGCTACCATCAGGTTATTCACATCTATTTACATAAGACTTGCTAATGCCACACCCCTTCAGGTAACATGACAGTCAGCTGGTGTCTTCATGACAGGCTATCAGTAAACACTGGAACTACTGCAATTTGTGCTCGTCTATCTCCAGGATTACATAACGCAGCCTACTAAGAAACATTCCTGCAGAACCTTGCAGGGCGGCCCTTCTAAAAGTGTGGAGGCTGCTGCAGCTCAGAGCCACAACAAGGACGCATAATCAAATAAGAATTCATGCAAATAAAAGGAGCCGCAGAGGACTGCGAAGTAGTAATCAACATCCTATGACAACCTCATGCCTAACGTGCTCTAGCTGTACTCCTGCCTGAAGCTCTCAACAATGGACACCATGTACAGAACAAGAAAATAACACGCCACATGGCAGGTGGCGCATGGCCACATCTTCCCGCCCTGATCTCAGAACCGTGCTGCTCGGATGCATTCATCATGAGATAGCTGGTAACTAGTTCACTGTGATAGCTGCACAACTGCAGGATCACAAAGTCGTGGATTGTCACTGATCTTTCCTTGAGTAGGCACATGCACAATAGGCTGCAAAGTGGAGCCATAAACAATGGATGATGCACTGGTTATACACGTGCGAGTGTGAATGCGGTTTTGGGTGATCAATGTTTTGGGCATACCCTCAACCCCCTTCATACAAATACAGCCAAAGATAAATTATATAATTACCTGAACTGGGACTAATGGGTCTGCTTCTTCTGGTTGCCAGACCTCGACCACGCTGGTGGACATTTGACTCAGAGCTTGATAGGGACAAGAAATGAAGCAACAGTGAGGTGTTGCCTTGAAAATTGGGCAACAAGGTAAACATCATCTGTAGGAAACACATCGGCTTCTAGCTGTCGAAGCAATAACACTGCTAATTGTAAGCCTTTAGTGCTACTGCTGGTAGCACGATTGGGCTGAGATAGCGCGGATGATAAACAAAACCGAAAACAGAAAATGACTTCGGCTCAGCGGGCTGACAAAGGCTGTTCGATTAACGTTAGCTAGCGGGCTGATTAGCAATAAGGTTAACGTTAGCTCGCAGGCTAACCAACTCCTAAAAACACGTCTCTCCAACTAACGGCCGTTTAACCTACAAAAGCTAACTACATGTATTCATTGTGTAACGTTACTACACAGATAAGCTCAGCTGGATAGAGCCAGTTGGGGTCCCGACAGGACTTTACAGCCTGAATATCGTTACGATGAACCAAACGGCTCAGAGACCTGGCAGCTAACACGAGCTAGCTGCCTGACAAATTGGGCAGGTAACGTTAGCGTTACCGTTCGCTACAAGCTCTCACTTAAGTTACTGTAAATCGAAATGTAATGACTGCAGTCAGAACTATTTACGTCCATTTTTATTTTATAAGGGTGCCGTGGTTGGCCAGCCTAGCTCACCATCCTTTTTTCCATTAGGACTCGTCTTTGCTGTCAACTCAGCCTAGCTACATTTTTGCAACGGGTGTTTCTCTCTGAGGGAAAAGGAGCACCGTTTACAGACCTTGCAACTGAGCCCCTCCATGCTGTACGCAAGGTAAAAGTAGCTGTAGTATTCCTAGTAGTATATTAATCCACGTTTTCCTGTGACAGTGGCTGCCTTGTTGAAAGTCCCGTAGCCCCGCCATGCTGCCCTCTCAGCTAGCAGCCTGCCTTGTGTTTCGCTGCGTTTGTCTTTCTCTCTCTCGCTCTCTCTCAGCAGCAGCAGCAGCAGCAGCTCCCTCCCTCTCGAGCCCTCTCTCCCTCCCTCTCGAGCCCGACGGCTGCAACACATTGTGCAGTGAGAGCGCAGACTAGTGTCACACTTGCAACCAAAGCTGTTTACGTGTCTGTTGTTGAAGGTGAAGCAGACAAACTTTTAACTAAATGCATGCAGTTCGGATATTATTTGGGTATGCATATACAATACACTCTTGTATGCACAAACAGAATGTGGGATAATCCACTGATCCGGTAGAAATGGAGTTTTCTTGATCCTACTTTATGAAAACAAACTATGCGTCAATTAGTAGCTAAGTGGTCTACTGTCCATCATCCATATCACATGTTAATTTAAAGCAGTGTTTGAGGGGCCTATAGTTTAGGTTAAGTGAAAGCTTTTAGTTGGCATATTTATTGCACTAATTGGCATTCTTAAGAGGGAAAACGTCTCAAGCAAACAAGCTGTACTTAATGGTACTACTTACAGCCTTCAAGTGAGGGGTGGAGTTAAAGTATGTGCATGGACTTGGCAGCCATAACATCCAGCATGTCAGGCTCATGAATCACAGTTCAGACAGGTTGGGCAGGTAGACACATGAATACACACTCAGGTTATTCTCCTGTGGGTGTGACACTCCCTTACAGAGCTGCAGCCAGGCATGTGAATGTTTATTTTGGATCACTGTCACTTCACATGACACCACTATACTTCTAATCAGTAGCCGAGGTTTTCCAGGACACATAAGTTGAACAGCACATTACATTTGTCAATATATAATATGTAATTGTTAACACTAACATTTGAATCAGCATGTCGTTTAGTAGGGGGTTGAACTGCTACCCCCTTATTTTTATTACCTACTGGTACCAATAATAACATTGGTTTTGAGATATTTGCAATTACTGGTGCAAATAATTAAGTGTTAAGAAGCACTACAAGTGGGAAAAACTTAATGGATAGACAATTCCTAATATCAAATGACTCAACAATTCACCATTCAACAACGAATCAATATTTAAAGTAAAGTTTGGATACTTTTCATTAACAAAAAAAGTGCCAAAGGGAGATTGGGACAAAATTAGCATGGAGCATATTTGAAATTTAAAACTGGACAGATGGCATGTGACGTTAGCAGCTTTTTTTCTTCTACAAGCATCTCGGCTTAGTCAGCTTGGTCAGTGGTTCTCTAACTTTTTGGCTTGTCACCCCTTAACATGAAGTGATGCCTACTGGCATACCCCATCGTAGGCTGCATATGCAGAGTGGACAGTTCAGCCAAAGAATGATCTTCCCTTTTCAGGTTGTTTTGATTATCAGAGGAGAGGCTGAAAACTAGTATTTCACAAGAAGAAAATCTGACAAATTACACGTGATAATAAACCTGTATAGTAGAAATGTTTTCCCCCTATCCCTTAAATGATCTCGTGACCCTCTGCAGGGGTCCCAGCCCTCAGTTTGAGAACCAGTCAAGTAGGTCATTGAGCAAGCACAGGAACACCTGAAATTCTACCTTTTGTGTGTCTAGTTTGACGAAAAACAGCCAGATGCTTCGGGGCAATTTCATTCTGGAAATGTCACGGCAACAATGGTCCTCACTGGGGGTTTTTGTTCATACAGAGCGTGTATAGCACAGGAAAAATGCTGTGTCCTTTTGTGAAAGATTTTGCAGCATTCCACTGGCAACAGATAATATAAAGGAATGCATTTACTCATTGCTTGGCATGCATCCAGTCGATTGGCAGTTTTAAGCAAATGAAAACACTTAGAAGTAATATTAAAAGCCTAGCTACATTTTGGACACTGCAAAACAATAAGTTTTAGAACACAGATATATATCTAAAAAGAAAACTCACCAGGTGATTTTATTTGCAACAAAACAGGGAAAACAGGTTCTTTCTGATGCTGCCACACAACAGTAAATGTACGTTAACATTTATGGCACTCAAAAGAGAACATATCTTAAGCACATCCACTGTGACGCCTTGACAACATTTTAGTGGCCCTTCTAATTGTGTCTCCATTCAATTCCAACCCCATCTCTTCTGTGCTCCACCATCGGTCCCACTGCACTGTGTGTGGACTAAGAGGACTGGATGTTGATTAAATGGCAGGTAAGAGTCAGTTCAGGTGCCACAGCAGGAGATGCATACATACATACATTTGATTCGTAACCATGTGTTTAAACCATATAAGTGAGATCATTGGCAAATACACTGATGTTTGCAGTGTTGAGTCCTTCACACATCTGTGTGTGTGCGCGTGGGTTCACACTGTTGGGGGCTGCTCATTTCCATCACCAACTCAGGGGCTCAGTTTTCATTCAAACAGGTGTCCCAACAGATCCACTGGTGAAGTCCCTCTGCCCCGGCACAACTGAGGTTATAACGGATATCCCCACCCCAGGCCATGAATATGAATGCCAGTGCATTTATTCTCATTCTAATTCACAGAACATAAACAAATATAGCTGAGACAAGGTCTGTAAGCTTCAAACTCAAGCTTCAAAATACTTATATGTCCTTGGTCTTAGCGGTGCGCGCTGTGCATCACCGTGAACTGTGGTCGAAAGGCTGCTGGTCAGTCCATGTAGTCGAAGTCCTCAGGTATCCCAAAGGCTTTATCAATGCGACTGTCATCGAAGGAAAACTTCCTTTTTGCCCATGACTTGATAGCAAAAACATTGTCTGAAAACAGAAATCATAATCTCTGCTTAAAAAGTAGAAATACATCGATGTATATGCCCACCCCCCACCACACAATGTTAGAGTGTCAAACCTAATTTATGATGTTGAATTTGCAATGTGGAAAAAAACCTTTCTAGTGAAGATGACAAACTACAGTCATAAAATAAAATAGTACATCATCCATCATCCATGCTTCAGTGGTAGTCCTGCTGTACTGCAGTCAGATGTGGGATAATGATACAAGTAGCCTTGATGATGAGAAGTGACAATAGCTTATTTTACAGGTGACACATGAGACACATTGAACCCCCCCCCCCATTTCAAAAGACAAACATTTTCCATTCCAGGTGTTGCTGAATGGCTGAATTCAAAGTGTTTGATGTGTCACCCAAAATAACAGTAAATCACCCACAGCCCAGGTAAATACAAATAGCTTTCCCAATATTACCTCCTGTCTCGTATTAGAAACTGAAGTACACGACTTAAGTCAGTAAACTCTGAATCACAGTATTAATCATGACGCTTATCAGTAAACTCCTGCAGGATGACATTCACCTGTACTACGATTTCTATTCCGATGACAATACACGATGTGTGTGAGTGTGTGTGAGGCAGATTAAATGTGTCAGGGCGTGTGTGGGTGTCAAGGCTGCAGGTTAAAGCTGAGGTCGTTTGCTGTAACAGGATATCTGGTATGTAAACACTTACTAACCACCACCTAAAGACTCAAACACGACAGGCCCTGCTGGTTACCATGACCACCAAAAGGACAGCTGTCTCCAGGGTTACCGCTCGGGTCATTTAGGGCACACAGAGAGCCTAGGTGCTGAATGCGGGGAGGTGACATGCTTAACGCTGACGTGGCCTTTGGAGCTGCGGTTTGCGTGTGAGTGTTGTAAAGAGTAAGCAACGGGAAACGCCGTCCCTCAAAGATTTCTGACATAAGCTCTGCTGAGATTAACCACTGATCAAAAAAGTTGAAAATATACAAAATTGTCATATCAAATGAAACAATAAATCTGCTACCAAATGCTCCGGAGATCACACCTGCAATCTAAATAATAAACAGTGTCAAACATTTCTAAACACAAACACTCAAGCATATTGATTTTACAGTTAACATGTCCGAGCTGCACACACCGACAATAAAAGAGTTATTTGTCGAAGAGTTGGAAGTTACTCTGTTGGGGGCTACTGTGAAGCAAACCGCCTTAATGTGTTCCCTCCATGGCACCACAAGGAATGAATAAATAGTGAATAATAATTACTGTGCTGCATCTCCACTCTTGTCTACCTTCATCTTTTTTTTTGCTGACAGAGATGTCTGCAAGTAAATCCTTGTGCACAGCAAAACTTAAGACAATACTTCAACTCCAAATTTGACCAGATTAAACACCTGAAAAATGTGAAAATATTGGAAAACATTAATACACAGGTAATGTGTAACATATATGCCTTAAAACATTAAAGTTTTAGACAAACCAGTTTCGTGTGGCTGAAATTCCCCCGCCTCCGACCATGTAACAGACAATGATAACTGCAAACCACCAAAGACTGGTAGAAACTCGGTGCAGGGGTCGTAAACTGTGAAAAATGTGAAAAGCTCACTGCGATAGCTAATCAAACTTCTGTTCATGATGATGTAATATGTACCAGAGGCACCTTTCCTCCGCCCCCATTTGCATTTTTGAAACCAAAAATGATCTGCCACCACAGCTACGTTTGGCAGCAAAGCTCTTGCCACTGTGCAAATGTGTGTTTGACCTCTACAGTGTTGACTCTCCGTAACCAACTTCACCTAATAACCTTTATGCCATCTGGTCATCTGCTCAGGTTACATTTGTATGCATTAGATAAACTGACTCACCTGTCCACCTGGAAACAGCATCTTTTGCTACGATGTTTGACTTTCCTGCAAAACAAAATTTGTGATCAACATGTGCAGCATGCAATATGCACAATGTATGAAAGCGTGACAATCAAGGGCGCATGCTGACTTATCTCTTAATTGTGACTATCTGTCCAATGGGGAGAAAATACTAAATAGAGGCAAGTCAGTCTCTACAAAACTTTGAAGTCATTTAATCGTATGTAATCAGTGGATTCCCGAATTTCCACGAGGGGATTAATAAAGTGATATCTTATTCATTCAACTGTAACGTAATCCCATTTAGTCAGTAGATTTGCATAGATGCTAATGACGAGGCATCAGCACAGACCTGTGATGAGAAACTTTCAAGACAACTACAGAGCATGGAACAACAGCATTTACATACGCTTACCAGTTAGATGACAAATAATGCTTCAGTACAGTGTGAAAAGATACGACGACGAGTGGGATGTTACATAACATTACAGACGGAGGGAACACACACAGGAAGCCATAAACCAATTTGTATTGCAAATGTATACAGCGTGTCCTGTTTACTTGGAGCCTTATTTAATTGGTGACTCATGTTTATGAAACGGATTCGCATATGCAAAATCGGCCAAATATGTGCTTGGGAGGAGAGAGAGAGGGGAAACTAACCCAGTACATTAAACAAAAAGAATGAAACTGGCATAAACCGCTTCACACGAGATATCAAGAATATTGACAAACAAGACCCAAAACGAAACAGGCCGGCAAAGGACAGTTCACTGATATGAAGGGACGTCATTATATGTTCAGTGATGTGGTGGCGGGGGTGGCGGGGGAGCGATATCTCAGCTAGGCCCTCTTACACTGAAGGGAGCTGCACATGTAGCCGGCAGCCGTTAGGGATAAGAGAAGTGGTCCAATGGATAATCCTCCTTTACAAAGAAAGAGTGGGCAGTCCCTAGACAAGCGAGCTACACGTCGCTTCCTGAGACGGAGCAGAACAATGTGCTCTAATCGGAATGCACGCCGCCGCTGAGCGTTGCGTTTTATTGGGTGCCAGATGTGTCACTCAAACAAGGGCAAGGTAGGCAGCGTCATTAAGTTGCCAAGCACACGGAATTCACCTGACACACAAGCACAACATGGCAAATGTAAATATTGATCCCCACCGTCGTTTGCACCCAGCAGTGGAGGCAGCAGCCGCAAGTGAGCTGGGCCTCATTATGAAAGCTGAGCGGGTCGTCTGTTACTTGTTACTACCGTTTTATGAATTGAATCAGCTCCTTCGCCCTTTTTTTAAACATTTATTCTCTCTCAACATTGACAAGATGACTCACAGAGAAAATGGTCTGATCTCAGCAACACTTGCCTCTTGGTCAGTCAGTCAGTCAGTCAGTCTGTCCGGTTAGGGCCCGGCAAGGCGGTCCTCCCTCCCCACCATGTATTTAGGCTCACAACTAGGTGGAGAGCTTCTATATCTGTTGGTTTTTTCCGTAAGGAGGACATATTTTGGGCACAATGTTTATTGACTTGTGTCTTGTCTTTCTGGAACTCTAAGGAAACGGTCTCCATTCACTCCAGCTGTCTTGGAGCAAACTCGCCGTGTGTTATGTTGACATTGCACATAACACAAACACAGAAACTTCACCAGTGCTTCGACTAACACGAGAGTAGATGATGACAAAACTTTGAACTATTCCTTTAATGGATGACTTCCTCAGTCAGCTATAAATAGTACTCTGACTAACATCGGTCTTGTTGGCTGAGTGGACTGCGGCGATGCAAAATATTTTGCTGAGCGGGGGTTTGCAGTTTTATCCCCATTTGAGGTAAAGGCATGGATGCAATGTGGCTGGCTGTATATAAGTGATGCACGAACCATCTTTGATGTCCTAAAAGCTCTTTACAGTAGGCTACTTTTGTTTTGTTAAAATTATTACCTTTACTTTGACTACAGTTGCTTTTCAAACAGAAACGTGGAGCAGAGCCGACTGAGATCCCTACGCATTCAACATCAGAATCAGGAAACACTTCATTCGCCAATGCAATAAAAGTACTGGAATTTTCTTTGGTGCCGATGGTGGGTGGTGAATTCATGCTCAATATGCAGTAGGAACACGTTTGAAAACTGAAATTGTGGCCCTGGTTGAGTAGTGTACATTCAATATGAAAATAGGTCCAAATGAAAGAAGATGATCCCCTACATCTCTCTCTCTCTCTCTCCCCTGCTTTCTAGCTGCGTCTCTCCTTCCCTTTGTTTTCCCCCCAGTATAAGCGAATTAGCCAAAAGATAGAGTAAAGAGGCTTTTCTCCCCATCTCCGAATTATGTGGATGAGGCTTTACTGCGGTGTCACCCTCCACTCTTTCGCTGAATAACAACGTCCAGCAATTTCTGCCTCCCCGTACATTGCCAAGACAAAACGCTTCTCTTAAACATCACTTAACTGTCTAATCTACAGACACGAGGTTGACACAGGGCTGTGCTTATATGGTATATAAACATTTGTAAAGTAAAACCAACATGTGCAAATATTTTCAGTGGAAATTACAGTGAGTGTTACTGTGCTTTTAAAAGGTACCTCTGTTTAGCCAAGTCTGGATTTACGTGAAGCCCAAAGGAAGGCAAGCTGGGGCAGGTGAACGCACGGATCAATAAAACCCAAGCCGGGCCGACCCAACCTTGAAAAACACACTTCTGATTCCATCTTGGACTTGAACGGACTCAAGCAGTGCATTGACTGACACCGCTTTTACAAAGTGGAACACACATTTTGCACTAAATTCTTTATGGTTAATGAATTTGGTTGATCCACTTACACCTCTTTTCCTGAAAAAAGCAGAAACTAAAAAAACACAAATAGACTAATGGTTAAAATATTGTGTGTAATAATGTTCTGGTGCCAAAGTGTCTCGGCAGCCCGTTGCCTTGAGGACGCTTAGTGAACCCGTGAATAGCAATCCCATAGACAAGAACATTGCTCACCAGGGAGAACAGGTCTGAGCCCATTATACACGCTCACTCCATCCCCCTCTTCAGTAGACATAACACGCTGTCCGACAATCTCTGCACAGCCACACACCGCTCTGGGAATACAATTAGTGTTTCATAGGGGGAGATGGTTATCTGCACCAAGACTGAGTGTGTGTGTGTGTGTCAGTGTGAGAGAGTGTGAGAGTGTGTGTGTGGTGTACCTGATAGTAAAAAAGCTGTTAGAAGAGTGCGAAGTACCGTAGGCAAGTGGAGACAGTAATGAAGTGGAAAAGACAGCACCGGAGATTGAAAGCGAGAGAATGCTTGCTCTCCTCCACTCTCACTAACGACGGGTCTGTCTGGGGGATGTGGGGGTGTCACGCGTGTTAAGGATATGGACCTCATTATGCGACTTTCACAGCCCATCATACAAGCTTAGGCAGAACACACACACACACACACACGGGTGAGGGATTGACATTTGGCCATGGCCTCAGCTTTCAATGCTCAGGGGAGGGGCAGACCCAGCGGGGGGTACAGGTGGGGAGTGGGGGGCATCTACTTTCACCAGATCAACACAGTCCGCTACCACAAACCAGAGAGCTACTCCACAGACTCGACAGAAGAGTTCACGCAGAAGTCAAATAATGAGACCGGAGAGGCTCTGTATTCTAAGTTTATCCCCTGTAAATCTACATTTCACCATCACGTCACCAGAAAGCCTCCTAATAATATGATTCAATGTTGTTACCGGTTTTCTAGTTATTTTTTTATATTTAGACGGATTCATATATTTAGAAAAACTTTTACGTTTTAAACAATGCAATCTATATACAGTATGATTCCAACAGCTGAAAATAAAACTCTACTTTCCTGGAGCTGGGGCTCCAACAGCTGCTGCAGTGATTAGGCTTGGCAGTAAGCGTATCAAAGGGCGCAGAGTTTCTGCTGAGGGACAGTAACAGTGCGGCCGTGCAGTTGTGTCTCTGGGACCACCAAAAACTTTGAAATAAATACTGCCATTTTGACTTTTAACCTGTTATTTGTCATCCAGGCAGTTGTCTGTGTTTGCTACTTTAAAAAGCTCTTGTTAGCGTTGCTCATTGAAAACAAGCGGTTCTGCCCCAAGCTAAAACATGCTGACAATCCGCTTTTTGCTAAGCAGAAGAACCAATAGAAAATATTCAACATTACACTCAAGTGTCAAGATATCCCTTTAACATTACATGAGCCAAACTGAAGTTCTCTTTGCGTTCACATTGCCCTTTCCTTTCCAGAGGACGTTTCTGGTTTACTGCAACTCTGATGTGATCCCAGTTCACTTTGCATTCACACTTCCATCTAAATTAAGAATCCAGCTCCATTATGGCTAATTAATAATACTTGTGCCTCCTGATGTGAAAGAGGTTACATCAAAATCATAAGAAAAATCTGGCCTTTACTTAATTTAATTAGCTTAATCACAACTCTAAAGTTTAACTGAACTGGTCAGATGAGCCACAAAACCTACTTAAGTTCAAATAATTTCAAAAAATTTCAAATAATTGCTACAAAACAACACAAACTGGGAAAAATCCAGAGTATGTATAGAAAGGTAATCAAAAGGGAATCCCCAAAAAATAGTCCAACGCACTCTATCTCTTTCTAAAAGTCTAAAAGCCCAATTCAAATAATTACTGTCTGTTTCTTCAACATGAGAGTGTCTTATCTGGACTAATAATACTTGTAGAGTAGTCCTGTTTGAGAATGACTTGCTGACTATTGTTAGCAGGGATATAAACGTCATGCTGTCTAAAGAAATGACAGAACTGTGTATAGCCTGACCGCTTAATCGGGATTCCTGGTGGCATATTGGGAGATGAGAGTAAACAGACCGGATAATTTAATGACACCATAAGTCACACGGCTACACAAAGTAACACACACGCAGCGATCACACAGACCGGATAATTTAATGACACCGCGAGTCACATGGCTACACAAAGTAACACACACCCCTATCGCACAAGAGTGCCGACAGATGGAAGACAGCGACATACACACAATGCGGCGCGGTGATTTCTCTAACACCACTAATAGCCGCTCGGTTCGTGCGGCCATACCGAAAAGGTGTGTAAAAATAAACAGCTAATAAATCAGCCGCGGCCATTGGCGTTCCCTCCACGTTGTTAAAAGCTGTTAATCCCAACCCCTCTGAGCTCAGAGGTCATGCTGTGACACAGGGTAACGGCTCGGTTTTAGAGCACGAGCTGGTAGAAGCAGCGAGACCCTGACGGAAGAGGCCTCTGCTGCAGCAGTAAGAGCATTCAGAGTGTGTAGAATATGTATCGCCGTGTTTATTTCCAACGTGAGTGGGCGTTTTTGATCCGTGGCCAAGCTTGGTGCAGCACTGGATGTTGGATGTCCTCACTGGTATCATTTCCGAGGGTGAAAAAAATAATAAAATCCCCGAGCACTTTATAGAATTTGTTAATGTTTGCCAAAGTCTTGTTATGCGCCTATAAAATATCTGACAACTTAATGTGTGAGGCCAGAGCGGAGCAAGCCAGCTCCCAAAGCACAATTTTGCATTTGTGATCTGGTGTGATAACAGGCATGGAAGTTAATCTGAATAGTAAGGGAGCTAGTTAACTGGTTTGTTTCTTGGACGCCGTCCAACCGCCTCCACTGGACTTTTAACGAGACGTCCTGACTGAGTGCCAAAGAAACCGCCGTCTGCCACCTGATGCTCCACTCCAGTAACTCCATCTCATTCTTCTGTTGATCTAATCCCATTTTTAAAAAAAACATTCATTCTCAACGTCATTTTTGCCAGCATGGTGTAGTGGCTGTGGAGAAATGAGACCATTGCAGAAAAAAGTGGTTTATTCTATGTGTTGCTTTCAATGTGTTTACTCTGTGTGTCCCTGTATTATGTGACATTATATGAACTTTTATAATAGGCGAACAAATACAAAGACCTCAAATAGAAATACCATTTATTGGGATATTTTTTGCGTGACTAAGAGTCTAACAGCCCCGCTACGTTGAGTTTTGTCTGCAGTCTAACTCCCTGCGTGATCCATAAAGTGACGGACAGAGTGAGCGACGGGCAATACCTCCCTTGGAAAAGACTTGGGTCGTGCTTAAAGCTTCCAACAGACTTTCTGAAAAAAACCAGCCAGGTTGTGTTTGTACTCACGTATCTCCTCAATGACTCCTGGGTCACACTCTCTGTACTTCTCTAACTCGGCTTGCAGTTGGGCCCGCTCCTCTTTCAGAGCCTGCAACTCCTTCAGCCGAGCGCTTCGATCCTTCTACACACGCACACACACGCACGCACGCACAGTTAATCTTTGAAAGATCTATTGCCTCAGTCATATTTATTCTCAGATAGCCATACACCA
>OMOV01066755.1:2707-16724 GCA_900312565.1 Beryx splendens | reverse complement strand
TGAACAGGGAGCCTCTAAACGAGCCGTTTGGACTTCCGTAACTTTGTGGCGTCACAAAGGTTCGCTCATTATCATTTCCGTAAGAAATAACAGACTAACAAAGTGTTTTTTTCCAAGCGGTTGAGCGGTTGTCATTGTTTATTACCGGAGAGTTTTCCCTACATGTAGCTGCCGGGCCGCCGCGTCTCAGGTTTCACTCAGTTAGCCAATCAGGACAGAGGGGTCGTTAATATTAATGAGCCTTAAAGACACAGCGACAGAAACAGCCTGTCCTTGGTAAGGCTCAGGCCCAGTCCACACGTACACGGGTATTTTTGAAACCGGGGTTTTTCCTCCTTCGTGTTCAAATAAATTCCTGTCCGCACCAACAGTGTTATGGAAAATCTCTCCGTCCACACGAGAACGATTATTAAACGCCTCTGCAGCGTTGCGGAGCGGTTTCCGCTCAAATGCCATTATTTCCTATGGCAGGGGGCGGACTCCGCGCTCACCGACGGCTGCGTGGCGGATCGCGGATTCAAAGAGTGGAAAATAGTTCAACTTGAGCGGATAAGATCCACGCTCACTTCTCACAAGAGGACAAGTCAGTGCTGCTTTGGTTGCCTGGCAACACTTTTTTTTCCAAAAGCGAGCCGGATCGCAGGTTTCAAGCAGAAGAGTAAAGTAAGAGAAATACAGCAAGGCTGACTTATAAACACGTAATTAAACCTGACAGTACTGACCACACGTAAAGTAGTCGGCTCATAGCTTCCTGACGCTGCTCAATACAAATTCAACAGCAGTTGCCATGCGCAAGCTGAGGTTATGATGTCAGCGTTTTCCAAAAGGTCCATTTTCAGTGACCTAAAAGGCAGTTTGTCCGTGGACGAAAGGCCAAAACGCATAGAAAAAGCTACGTTTTCAAAAACGCCTGTGTACATGTGGACAAGGCCTCAGAGAGATGCTGGAAAATGAACGTGTAAAAATGGATTGAGAGTGTTTTTGGTACATGACCCCCACACACACACACACACAGCTTTGAATGGACCTCAAGACACAAAATAAAACAGTATAAAATATAATACCTTTAACGTCATCACATATTCCAACCTTCGTTCTCTGGTTTCTGCTTTTGGGGAGAGAGCCGATGCCCACAAATATCAACTGAGCAGCTCTAAACCATGGGAATAACATTAATCTTTAAACCGACCGCTACTCTCCTTTAAAATACAGAGAAGCCTAAAACAAGTCTTGAGTTGTTTTTGATGGACGGCGGAACCCTGTCAATAAATAATAAAAGAAATCTGGATGAATTAAATATGGATTTTGACAGCTTCTTTTCCTGTTCGGTAATAACGTACCCTTTGGAGGCAGCAGCGGGAACAAGCTACCGTAAAACAGGCTGACCTTTCAGCATAATATGAAAATTTCATTACTCTAAAACATATTGGGGAAAACCGCATTCAGTCACGCTCCATGTACCATTCCGGTTTATTGGTATACGTAATGATCTGGCTTGTGACATTTCGCCGTATATCACGACAAAATACAATATTTCAGCATGAAAATACACGTCTGTCCTCCCTCACGTCTCCGGCCCAGAATCCTCTTTACTTTCCGCCTTCAGCACCATGCAGCCCAAACACCTTTTAAATAAATACTTAGTCCTCCCAAATGTTTTCAGTGTTATTCTGATGTTTTAATAGTCGCGGAGAAAACAGGTTCAGCTGAAAATAACTGGCTTTTCTCACTGAATTCAGAAGAGGAGCGGGCGGGGTGTGTTTGTGTTTCTCAGTCAGTCTGGCTCCATATGGCACACACACACACACACACACATGCACACACACACACATGCACACACACACAGAGCCGACACACATACAGAGTTGCTTGTTCGTACACTTTTGTTTGCTCCAGGAATAGTGTAATTATGGTTAATTAATTAATTAATTTCTAATTCAGCGTCAGTGGGGCGAGTGTTTCAGGTCTGATCCGCTGGGCTGACAGGCTTCGTCAGGTGGAGCCGGTTTGACCGAGTGGAAGACGACTCCCGGTCCTCCAGTGCAGCAGCATGTTGGCTTGAATGTTAAGTTAATGTGATTTCCCAAAGGCATTTTTACATTTTTGCTTTTATGTCCAATGTAAACAAAACACAAGACGTACATTCAGTATTATTGAATTGGATGAATGCTTCTGTGTTATTTTCTCCATAACTCACATATAGAGACATTCTTTCCATTTCCCAAGGGACGGAGCAGAAGACTTCAACCAGCTTCTTCTTATTTGCTTTGGCGTCGGTATGCGTAATATTCTAAATTGATAAAGTTCATTATATGAACTTTATGCTGACAACATTTATGCCAGTCCTGAATTTCTATTTCTTTACCCATCATCTCCTTTTCCCATTTAATCAATTAGTTTATCGTCAGCCTATTTCTCAGAATCTTGTCTTGCCCCCATTTACCTTAATCATATATATCAGTAATGGATTCATGTGATATGGTGTGTGGTGTGATCTCTGTTGGACTTGTTAGTTAGCTGCTGTAGTATTGGTAAGATTCATTTTTGTATATTGGTCAAGATAATCTGAATTTATGTTGATGCAGCACGGTGAATGGCAGCCTAAATTGTTGTTATTGTAAACAAGGAGTGCCATGTTCATATTAAAACGTTAATATATGTTGATAAAATGTTAATGTATGTTGATATAAAAATGTTAATAAAATATCTGAAATGTTAAACTTTGCTTCTGTTTCATTTTCCAATAAAGAAACGTACATTTTGTTTGTTTACACTGTCATACAACATCTCGTAGAGACAGAGTTAAATGTATGATCCGATGTTACTGAAGATGAAATTGGGGACTTTAATCGTTGGCTGTGTTGGTTTGTTTGTTGTGAGTTTGCATTTTAGTAGGCAACCCGCCAATGGCATTGATACTGAATAGTCTCTTTTGACTGGTCTTGATTTGGTTCTAGTAGTAGTAGCAGTATTTCAGCGTTATGCTGTTTTGCAGAGCCAGAAGAGAGTATTCATTTTATTTTGAAAAGGGGGCGGCCCACAGCAATATTCTTTCAGGGGGCCCAGAGTTCCTAGCTACGCCCCTGTAAATAACTCACATTCAGCCAATCATCACCATCCAGAAACGATCAATTAAAAGGATCTAAATTAAAAGACGCTTGGTGAAGGGCTGCATATTCTGTGAGATCACTCCTCGCCTTAAATTAGTTACCGCAGATGGGAAAAAAACATATTGAGGTGATCATCTTACAGCCTCCTGTACCTCGTTTACCTGCATGAAATCACACTTACTTCTGGGTAGGCAGCATCTTCCACGGCGAAGCCCTCGGTTTCTCTTCAAGGCTGTTAGGTCCATCGATCCCTGGCTCTGTGATGGGAAGTCCCAGGGCGTCCCGCTGCCTCTCTCTCTCGGGCTGCTGTGGGTCACGGCTCCTTCTCGCCAAAACATTTCAGTTTTTGCTGGGAAACGGAGATGGGATTTGATGTCTTTCTCCCGCAGTGAGTCTCTGATGGGTTTGAGAATCAGACGGAGTTCGCATTGAGAAATCTTGATCGATCTTTCTCCTCCGTAAAGGACTTCCCTTTTTCGACCCGTGTAGCTTTCAGAAAGTGCTCGTTTGCCATCCCAGGTGAGGGAACAAGCAATGTGTGCAGTTTCGCGCTTCTGCTAATGTTCGTTGGGGGTGCGCTCTCACCACTTAAATTAGTTCTGTGGAATTCGCAACATTTCAGCCTGAAAGTTTTCAACAAAGTGCCCTAATTCTCCTTCATTCTCTCGCTCCTTAATATTGTAGAGCCTAATGTTGTTCTGTCAGGACTTGTTTCCCAAGCACTGCACTTTCCTCTCCATTTCTAACTAAGTAACTAAACCTTAAACCCAAATCTGTCTCTCTCTCTCTGCCTTTATTCAATGTGTAGTCAAAATCATCGCATAATTTTTGTGTTCCACGGCTTAAGTTGGGAGGAGGGGGGTGCTCACAGGCGCAGTTTCGCTACCTGTGTCTGTGGATCACTTGAGCCTCCACAATTAGAGGCTTCGCAGCTTTATCAGGTAGAGATAGTGGGGCTGGGTGCTCCCCGGAGCTGCAGGGGGTCCTAAAGATGGAGATTCTTCCATTATCAGTTCATGGTTGAGTCTGAAAAGTTGTCCCTGATTTCTCTGGCCCTCCTGGCTGGATTGTACAGGAGGGCAGGTTTCTGGAGGAACAGCTAAACTTGATTATACGGGAGGATGGAGATGAATCTGACCATTCCTCAGTCTCCTACCTAAGATGCTTATCTGGCTGAGTGCCAGGGGAAGATGGGACGGCAGAAGTTCCCTCCAGAGGAAGTAGAACAAAGGGTTGGGGATTGACTCCTAAGGGTAACGCCGAGGTACAGCCTGCTTTATAGGCCTTGATGCGTCAGCAGTAGGCTGATGTGTCTTGGGCCGGTGGCTTGTGGACTGAATTGGGGGGTTAGTGACTTTATTAGTGTCAGGTTGGGTTAGGCCAAGAGAACCACTTGCCTAAAGGATTAGGGTCAGCGGTGTCTCTGGGAGTGGTAGTGTGAGTGCCGGGGCAAGTAGTGGAAGGTAAAAGCGGTTGTACTCTCCTTATGTCTATGCTTGTTCCATACTGTGCTTGCTAGTGTTTCAGTCTTGATCATATTTTGAAATTCTCCCCAACAACAAGAGAAAAATGCCAAATTGTGCTTCAATCTAGAGTAATAGCTTCATCAACATAGTATGTGATAGTCTGAGAAGTAAAATTGGCCAGGATAGTGTAGTAAAGCTGGATACTCCTGCCAGGATTTGAACCTGGTACTTCCACCCTACAGGGCTAGACGTGTTACCATTACACCGCAGGAGTTAGACACTAGCTTTACCACAAATACAAAAAATTAAATAATGTATACACTGGTCAACAGGCACAGCTGATCCCCTTCCTTCCGTACTCTGGCAGCTTACCTGTAACAGCCATTGCCACAGGAAACCTATTTACTGTATTGTCGCTACGGGTTGGCTGCAAAATGCAAAGTAGGTGAGTAGCTGTGAGCAGTGGTGGCATAGGTCATCACCAGCATGTCTCTAAAGGTCTTTTACCGAGAATACGCCTTCTTAATCTAAACTAAATGATGTAATAAAAGACAAGCACAGGCCAGCAAAAAAATGCAGATTCATGATCAACTTCTACGTGCTGTAAAGGTGGAATGAAGCACTGGAATGGACAGCTGAGAAGGACAGCTGTTTTTCAAATGACCTCTCAAATGAGTAAAGTATTGTTTAGGACTGCAGGGCTCAGAAAAACTGCATAAATCACATCGCTGTGATGAGTTAATGCAACTGATAACGTTAATAAACCCTCAGTTAGGTTTATTCGACTAATACTCCATCACTGACTTGAATATCACGCAGGGGGAAGTTAACTTTAGACCAGAGCGGAAGTGACAGAGATGTTAGTTAAGTTAAACATGAAGGCACTGCAGCGGTCAGTGCAGCTCTGTAATGCGGCAGTAAAAACACTCTTATGTTACAAATATGTTAAGTGTCGACGAGCTTGCTGGATAAACATGTCTCTGTCCCAAATGTTAGGAAACTGGTAGCATAACGTTACTGAATGCTGCTAGCTTAGCTTAGCTTCAGCATAGACGGGAGGAGCTAGCTAACGTTACGTTAGCACGACTGTCTGCAACAACCATTCACTGCGTTTACATTGTAGACGATATTATCTGATGCAGATAACAAGGCCCTGGCTGACTTTATAGTCAGTAATACAGGGAGCTAACCTGGGCCTTGTTTTCTGGGTTGAAGGCTCTTTGAAACTGACAAGACACCTGGTGCTGTGAAGCAACGCTCGCGGCGAACGTTTCCCTCGTTGCCCCGGACTGGTTGGTTACCGCTGGGTAACGTTACTGGTTACCGCTGGGTAACGTTACTGGTTACCGCTACTGGTTACCGCAGGGTAACGTTACCGGTTACCGCTGGGTAACGTTACTGGTTACCGCTACTGGTTACCGCTGGGTAACGTTACTGGTTACCGCTACTGGTTACTGCTGGGTAAACGTTAACTGGTTACCGCTGGGTAACATGTCGGTAGTCCGCGGCAACGAGGACAACGTGCCGCGACATAACATTTTGTAACGTAAAGTATGCCGTTTTTAATGTAAAGTAACGTTATGTTGTTGTTTGCCTGATTTCGTGACAGGATGGCAGAACTAACGTTACCCAACGTAACGTTAACCGTCTGTCAGCTGAACTGGAGAGCTTTCTTAACACCAATCAGTGAGGGGATAATTCCGTAGCTAACTATAACATCTTCCGCGCATTTAGCAACCATATTAATATTAGGTGGGATGGTGTTGCACATTGTAGCTTCCAAAAATATGTAGTTACCTGAGATGACTCGCGTTGTCTCGCTGCCTTGGTGCTTACTGTCCGGCTGTAGACCTCCAGCTAGCTGACAGGCTTCTCTCCGGCTGCTGAAGCAAGCAGGGAAACCGATGTGCTTTGCCTCTCGTGTTACCGCACACCTCCTCACTCAGATCAACTTAGGCCAGTCAACGTTGTTCCTCTTTTTACCTTTCCATAATGTAGAGAAAAAGAGACCGCACTCGCGTTTCGAATTGCGGTTCCTTCCGGCTCACTCATCTAAAATTCATCTTATCTTGCAGACTCATTCTAAATGAATCTCCTCAAAAGTCAAAACACGAGAGTGAAGAAACGTTTTAATGTTGTAACTTTATAATAGCCCCGCTCCCTCTCCCCCAACAACCCCCATAGTGACATCACACCTTTATGACGTCACACCGTTATGACGTCACACCTTTATGACGTCACTAGCCGAAGCTTATATCATGGACTGCTGTGAATAGATTTTTGGGTTCTCCTACTACAGCAATGGAAGATGGATGTAAAAACAAGAATATCCAGATTCAGCAGCGAAGCACTGGGACCATGTCCAGGAGTCCCCTGTCATGTGATGGAGTTTCACTGACTCTCCCAAAGACAAAGCCTTTATCCTGTCGCATCACCCCCAAGGTGGATAAGGAGGTGAATGCTGTAAAAGACAGTTCGCTGAAATACATGCAGCACACTTTCTCCATCCTGGAAAATATACACACCGCACCAACCAGGGGATCAAAGAGAACAGCTGGTAAGATAAAGGCGGAGGCTGGACCACAACAGCCTCAGCCACATAGGAGCATCGCCTGTGGTTCTGCTTTTGTAGTCCCTGATGCTTCTACTCCACGCAGCCAGCCGCCGACAAAGACACCAGCAGGAAAACGGCAGTTAAGTGTGTCTTTCGAACAGCCATCCAGGCCAGCTCCTGCACAACGTTTCGGTCTGATGCCGTGTGTGAAACCTGATAGATGCGAGTCCAAACCGACCTGCTTGCCACTGATCGTTTACCAAACAGAAAACAACCTATCAGTCAGGCACGAGTCATGTGACGTCTTTTACCAGATCCCACAACCCAGGATTAATGTTCAAGGACGAGGGTTGTCACTGCCACTGAAAAGCCAAGTGGATAAGACTCCTGCTGACCCTGGCAACATGATGTCTGCGGCAGCAGCTACGACTGAACCAGTACCACCTGCCTCACCACCAGATCTGATGCCCTTAGGTACTGATCTGACTAATCGCAGCACATTTCGTCCTGTGATTACCAAGCAACCACCTGCTACAAGACTGTCTGCGCCAGTCACCACGACTGAGACGGTCTTGCGCATGTACCCTCAGCAGCGTAACGGTCTGCATGTTGCCACCCATGACCACTCCGGTATGGCAGCATCCAGGCCAGCTCCTGCGCAACATGATGGTGGTACGATACCTGATGTGGAGCCTTCCTTGTTATGTCCCCTGAAAGGCAATAAGAGACCAGCGGGGACCCAAGCAAGAAAATGGCAGAACCCTGTGTGTTTCCAACAGCCATCCAAGCCAGCTCCCGCACAACGTATCAGTTTGATGCCTGTGGTGAAAACTGACGTGACAGATCCACTGACAGCCAATAGATGTGAACCCAAGCCGTTCCACTTACCACCGATCTGTCGCAAAAAAGGACACACCAACCACCTCTCAGCCAGTTGCGAGTCCTGTGGGACCTCCCCAAAGTTCCCAAAGCCTTGTCCGTTTTCTACGGAATTTGCGGCTCAAGGACAAAGACTGTCAGCGCGCCGGAAAATTGGAGTGGATTGGACTCCTGCTGGCCCTGGCAACAAGATATCTGATGCAGCTGCTATGCCTGCACCAGTAGCGCCAGCCTTACCGCAAGGTCTGGCGACCTCATGTGTTGGTCCGGTTATACGCATGATCTCACATCCAGCTGCCTTGCCAAGGTCTACCAGAGTCACGGTGCTCAAGGCAGTCTTGCCTGACAGTCCGCCTATTGACGCCCGTGACCGCTCCGTCATGGCAGCGGCTAAGTCAGGATCACCACAATGCCCACCCACCCCACCAAACACACCCGTAAGGACCATTGAAGTCTTCTTAACTGAACTACAGCATAAAGACTACGATTAAGACGTCAGGGAATTGTGGCAATTTGAGGTATGAAAACCTCACTTTGACATGCAGCAAATGACCGCGGGCCGGATTCGAAGCCATGCCGCTGCGGGAAGGACTGAGCTTTATGGTACGAGCTCTGCTCAGTGAGATACCGGCGGAGCACCACCTGAAAATCTACTTTGTGAAGTGTTAAATAAATGGCGTCACCAAATTAATTTTTGAATTTTTATTCCCTTTTTCTCCCAATTTGGTCATCCAATTGTACCCTCTAGCTATGCGGTCCCGGTCGCTGACCCGCTCCCTCTAGTCGCTCTTGAGGAGGGTGTAGACTGGCACGTGCCTCCTCCGATACACGTTCAGTCGCCAGCCGCTTCTTTTCACCTGACAGCGAGGAGTTTCACCGGAAGGACGTAGCGCGTGCGGAGGAACACGTTATTCCCTCCCGTTCCCCTCCCCTACGAACAGGCACCCTGACCGACCAGAGGGGGGCGCTAGTGCAGCGACCAGGACATAAACCCCTATCCGGCTTCCCACCCGCAGACACGGCCAATTGTGTCTGTTGGAACGCTCGACCAAGCCGGCGGTAGCACGGGGCGCGAACCCTGGTCGGAGGCGAGGGAATAGACCCGAGCGCCCTGTGTTTGCAGCTGTAAGGACGTATTGGTGCTGCCTGTCCTGCAATGATGAAACGGAATCAACGGATTATTTGTTTTTCTACTGTGTTTACTCCAAAGTATTGTGGGGATGTATGACTGATTAGAGACCAGTATAGAAGACAATGTAGTCTTCAGATGTTAGATGACAAGAAGACAGAATAATTTGTTATGAATAATCTATTACTGTTATAGAGAAATGTTCTCCTCCAGCCAGAAGTAAGAAAATATGTAGGAATGCTTGTGTAAAAACAGGAATGGGAGGTAGGTGTATTTTCAGTAATAGCTGCTGACTCAGCAATCAAGAGAGACACTAGGGCTGGACGATATGGTTGAAATCAATATTATGCTAATCATAAGGATTTTTCTCGATATCAATATATATCACAATGTGGTTCATATATGCAAAATCATGTTAATCAAATTAATGTTCATCATTGAATGGTAATGTTAGGTGTGATGTATTTTTTTTTTTTTTAATTTTTACTTCCTCTTATTTTTCTCCATGTTTATTGTATGCACCTACATACCAAGGCAAATTCCTTTTATTGTGAAAACTTACTTCTGATTCTCATTCTGAAAAACAAAACTGAAATTTTCAAAAAATATTCCTACCACACCTCATTTTATCGGCGTTTCTAAGTAAAATTTGCTTGTCGTCATCAATTTAGACAGCAGAAATGTGTGTCACGATATTAAAATATCTTCATATCTGGCTTCATATATCATATAGACTGGCTGAAGCAAACATACCAATAATAACAAAGCGCTTAAGCAACAGTAATAGTATGCTTTGCTTACAGCAGGCACACTAACGAAGGCAGCAGCTTCAGCATTCTGGGCTGTAACACATTACAGCTGCAGGAGAAAACACCAGTGTGTGGGAATTTGCAACTGAGGCATCAGATTAAAAAAAAAGGAGAGAGAATAGGAGTACAGGACCGACGTCAGTGTTCAACAGACTGGATATCTTAGTGAAAGGTCTCTGGTGTGATTACAAGGGAAATGCCATAGATTTTCTCCAGGATATTCAGACAGACGGGGTAATGAGGGCGCTCTCCCCTCTCCTGTGAATCAAACCCGTAGCTATATGCACTCTTGATCAAAGCTGTGGAAACAAACGAGAGAGAGAGAGAGAAACATTACCACTGCGGAAAGCACGTACAGCGAGTCTGTTTCTTGATCTCCACAGGGGCAATCATCTAACACACCATCCATCCACCGTTAGCACTGTGGCGTCGGTCGACTGCAGTCTGTGCTCCCTCGACTACAGTAGAACTTAACAGGCTTTAACGTTACGACTCTGGAACAGCGGGCGCTAGGCCATTTCAAGCATATAGTAAAGAGAAAATCTACGGTCCCCTTTCCACCTGGCATTAACACGCTTCTCGTATCTCGATGGTGTCTGGATCCGATGTAGCTGGGTTAAGTTTACACCTTACAATGCGTCTCTACTCATTGAAATCGTTGAAAATTTCTCTTTCCCCTCGCCAAAATGCGGTGTCGCACGTGTTACTTACTCCTGTGATATTTACATCCTTCACAATTGACAGTAAACACCTCGTCTGACTCGTTCCCCATCCACCAGTATCCCGACAATCCATTTTGGACCAGTATGTTACGGTCCAAGCTGCCTGCCGCGGGTTTGATTTGTGTGCACTTCCCTGCGTCACAAAAGCTTATTTACAAAGCTCGTAAATGTGGATTGGAGACACGCCGCATGTACACTTTGTTTTGGCCAAATGCATCTCTGCGTCACCTCTAGAGGCGGTTTTGGTGATCGGATTTTTTAGTGCTTCCTTCGCTGCGTTTACACCTGCATCCGATTACAATCCAGTCGTATCAATCCGATGTCCCTGATGCCAAGAAGATGATAGAAAAGTCTTTGGATTTGGACTGCTACACGCCCTGCTATAACATCCAGTCTTTCACAAGATGAAGAGCAGATACGGGTCAAACCAGGGCAGAGTGTATGAAATTTTTTAAATTTGTAATAGCAATATGGCATAACTCGTTGAGTCACTGTTGGCCCACTACTGGCTTTGGAAATGTTTTTCTACCATTGGATTGAAGACCTTTTTTCAATTTTCCATTTCAACTGAATGACCTGTTGATGCAAGGACTAACAGCGTGTGACATTTAGATTGATCATCCTCAAAATCTTTGTTTTTTTTATTCATTTTTTAGATTTTGTCTTCATCTTTGGTGCTTGCTGTGGTGTGTCTGCACTGCACTTCCCAGATATCACCGGTCAGTCAGTGTGTCCAGCACTGTGACGTCTTTTTTCCTTGGATTTTCTGTTGATGCAGTTTGAGTCTCTGTAGGTGGCTGCAGCTCTTTTCTTTGTCTGTTCAGCCATGGTGGCTATCGCTGCTCGTGCTAACTACCCAGTTCTTTTTATTCCTAACAAATGGGAAATGTAAGACACCGAGTGTTTAGAGCAGCAAATGTAAAAGCTTGCATGCACTGGCTATAGGTTGAAACATTATTGTGTTATAGCAGTCAGATAGAGCAAAAGGGACATTTACTTATATGAAAATGTGAAGGATTACTACTTTAAATGAGAGGTGCAGGATCTGTTAAATGATTATGAATGGGGTGTGCCACTATTTTAAGTTTTGGAAAACTTCTTGAAGTAATTCCGCTGATCACAGCCACAGCGGTAAAAACAATCGTTAAGCATCCTGGTGGATCCCGACCATTGTTACTTGTCAAACCACCCTCTCATCTGTCCTGGGTACTATCCAGTAAATCAGAGCCACACTGAAAGATAATCTAAAAATTAAATTTTTTTGACAACAATAACACCTGAGTTTCATCTCAACACACCCGAGCCACAATTACTATCCATTGTGTGTTGAGGAAGAAACAAACAGCGCCTTGTATTGAACGCTACCTAATTGTTTACCGTCGTCCTGTGAAGGCCACCCAGAGCGAGCAGCATCCATCTGTTCAGGCCTGGTCACTGGAGCATGGTGAGTTAATCTCATTGGAAATGCAGCTGTTAGCAGCATGCTGTACATATCTCACCACTACAGTGTCACAGTAATCTCCGCGGGGTCACCAGAAGCAGGAAAACTAGCTTAATTCCCTTTTGAATTGTGTGCGGTATCTTTGTGTTGAATAGTAATGGCTGTTTCTCCAGAGCCAAAGTGCAGTGTTGGAGTTAATTATACTGCGCACCTCCTGGGCCGGGACAGTGCTGACCCTGGAGGTATTAGAATAAGAAAGGGAGGGAATAGAGAAAAATAGGGAACTCGGTGCAGATATGCTACCAAATTGCTCCACAAAGCAACACGAGTGGATGAAGGTTGTGCTTTGTTGACAATGCAACTTTTCAGATTTCATCACTGCAATAGAAAAAAGCTGACGGATTCAAGTTGATTTTGTACAGAAGCCGGGATAAAGTACAAACATCTTCACGAGAGGTTGTTGCAAACGTACCACATGTATCATCAGATTCATCTTTTTCTTAGCTTTTGAAAACTTGGGATGTCAAGGCAAGTTTATCTGTATGTACAGCTCTGCAAACAACACATCTGTTATCATCAGAATCTGGAACTGCACTGCAGCAAGGTGACCCCAGCCAAGACTTCCCAGGAAGTTATTTGTCATCTGTGCCCCACCAGCGCGGAGTTACAGGAGTCAGTTAATCAGTTCCCCCAATGTTTTGGCATAGCACTCACAAAAACGCAGATTGCTCCGGCCATGCATCTTGCTGTCAGGGCCAGAGAGCCCCCCTCTCAGTGTGTGAGGCCTCCTGATGTTACTACGCAGAGCAGTCAGCCTCCGCTCCCTCTGTGGCAAACCCTTGTGATAGCAGTCATAAAGTGCTCTCATACAATCCTTGAATTATCCCATAACTCCTACAGCACTCTTCCTTCTGCATAGAGTGTGAGCCCTGCTGCCTGTATAGCGGCTGTGCAGCTGCATCACAAATCATGACAGGTTGGAGACACCTAGTCTCCACTTCCAAAACACCCTGGAACATGCTTAAAGTGACGAGCATTTTCATTTCAGTATGTCAGTCCTGCTGTTCTCTATCTGAGACGGCTCAGTTAAGCTGAACAGACAGTTGGTGTTTGGCGTTTGTTAGATAGCGAACTAAACCGTAGGCTAATATTTAGCAAAGCAACCAATGTTAATGATAATATGCAACTACACTCACTAACGCTATAGCTTCAGCTATCTGGTTAGTAATGCACAATCACATAAAACTGGTTAGCTAACTGACAAGCTGACATTATCGAAACATAAACTCCCTCAGATTCATCACAGGGGAAATTCCCAAATATCTCATCATGCCTACAGAGTACTCTTGAGAGGGCCGATTTGTTTCGAATCCCAATCAGCTGCTGTCCAAGAGCTGAGGTCCTCCAATATGGCCGCCAGAGGGCATTATGCCACCCAAAGGCCCGCTGTAGAGGCTGGAATGAGACTTTGCTCGGAAAAAAATACAGATATTTTATTTTGTAAAATCCTCTATCAATAATTGCAGTGTATTAATACACCCGGCCTACAGATAAGGTTAGATTAAAATCACATATTTTCTCACGAGTGTTTCACTTATGACGTGCCTTCGGCCCAACCATGGGCTGTGACTGAGTTCCCTGAGAAGATTCTCAGTATTGTCTGTAGTTCATTGTCTGTATAGTTGTAAGTCTTGTTTTGATTGTTGTTTTGATTTGAAGCCCCATTAGGATATTTATTGGTTTGAAAATGTCCACCCCCAGCAGGATCATTCATACAGGCTTTTAGTCATGATGTTGTTTCACGTAATTAATTTGATTGAGCTATAATTAACATCACAAGGGCTCCGTCTCTTCGAGATAACATTCAAACTGACAAATAAATACTAAATCCACAACTCTTAATAACT
>OMOV01066748.1:15953-30836 GCA_900312565.1 Beryx splendens | reverse complement strand
AGTTGAATGCAGTACAGTGGACAGAGTTATAGTATTGACTGTAGCAGTCAGTCCTGTAACTATGGAACACCATAATAGAGAACCAGCTGAAGTTAACATTAGTGGTATTCAATCTCATTTTCTTGCTATTTCCAACTTTTAAACAGTGCTAACTTTTTATTTAACATGTAGGTTTTTGGTATATAGTGCCATGACATTTCTTTAGTTTGACAGAGTAAATGCATAAATTACATTTTCCACTCCCTATATGACATGTCATTTTGGATATCTTGGATTGGGCTATTGAGGTTTACTGAAAACAATGACGATAAGGAGATTAGTTATGGAATCAGACACAAAGTTATCATGTCAAAAAAAATCGTTCCTTAGATGCTGTACATGTGGCATGGTTCTGAAATCACTGTTAAGGCTGAATGGATATAACTGCCACATGAGCATTGATTTTACTAGGAATAAATAAATACTTCAAGAGAAATATTATGTAACAGAATAGCAGAAAAAGGACAATTTTGAGTCTTGTAATAAAAAGGGCAGGTTGAGGTAAACGTTTCTCAGTTGCATTTATTAGTAAAAGCAATTGATTGTTCCATAAGTGGATATTTTTCAAAGACAAGCATGAAGAGCGATTTGGAATCTTAGCAATGTGTATTGTATGAGTGTTAAATTTATGATCTCATTCATAAAATGGTACTTGGATTTCATCTTGACTGCAACCTTAAACTTATTCTTTTTATATTTCTGAACAACCAGTCTCGCTGTCGTCAAGAGCAGGTATAGAACTAGGGATTTTTTTTCCACATCAGTTTAAAAGTGTATAAACCACAGTTATGTTTTCTGCCTTGCACATTTCTAAGATCAAGTTTGATCTTAGTGTATGAGCGTATGAGAGAATTGATAAAATGAGACAGGTGCACTTTTAGCAAGCTGGCTTCAAGATTGCCTCTCATAAAACAAAGTGAGGCAGAACTGGCAAGGCTGGCAAAGCCAATAAATGCCTTCATCCAATAGGCTGTGGTTATGCATCTACTTATTTGGATACACACAATGCGTGCCCTGCCTTTGCATGGTGCCTTTGAAAGCTGTTATTACCAACTCAATCTGGGTTTGATCCCTGGCGCCGGCCACAGCCCCGGCCCCGGCCCCTTCTGGGGTGGAGTTTGTGTGGGTCTCCCTGTAATGGTTTGGTGACCTGTCCAATTTTCTACCTAATGTATATGGTGGGATAGGCTGCAGCCCCCTGTAAACGTTTAAGTGGATAGTGAAAATTAATGAATTAGTTGTTTCTGGTCAGAGTTGTAGGTCAAGCTACTAAGGGACCAGCCTCAGCTTGGACATGCTTGGACATGGGGGACACCAAATATAGGCCCCACTGGACAATTTGGCCAGGCCTTGGAGTCCAATTAGTCGCAATTCCCTGCCAAGAAAAATCAGAGGGAAGTGTTTACAGCTAAGCTTTCCCCGCAAAATCCTGAAGCTGAAGGCGAGAGCCCAGTCTTGAGTGTGACTCTCACCCTATGACAACAAAAAGGCACATCAACCTCATCTGCAGGCTTGCTGCCAGTGTAGTCAGGGGCCTCAAGCAGCCCCAGGTTCCTATGAAGAGTGTGCGCCAAGCGGTCACACATATATGTGAAGCCATGGAACAAGTAGCTGTTGTTGTTTTTGTTGTGGTGTCACCTCATGGATCAAAGCATCATTTAACCTTTCTCTACACATTCTGGAGTGTAAACCTTTGGTTAAAACAGCTACTGTGATGATAATCCCAAAGATCCATCTCCTCTCACTGCAGCAGACTCATCTACCCCAGACCCACGGGTTAATCTTGGGTTTGGGCCTGACTGCCTTAATGGAAGTTCAAAGAGCTGAGAGCCAAGTGCCAATCCCATACTCTCAAGATTGACTCAAATGGATAAGACCTTCAAGAAAAAGCTGAACCCACATCCCTGTCGTTTAGAGGCTATTTGAGCACCCAGAGCCTAATCCAGATACAACTATCCTGCCAAGTAATAACAGGCAGGCAAGCCAAGATATACCTGAGACTGTATCACAACCAATATCAAAAAGACCCAGGCTAGGCAGCCAATCACATATGTCCCTCGTGTGCTATAAGCAGAGACACATACATATGTCCAAATTATGTGCCATGTAAATTCTGTGCCCAATAAAGACATTTTTTTCTCTGCTTTCTCTCATAAATAATCCTTATCTTCCACAACCCATCTCTGGTTGTGCAGAGAAATCTCCTTTTTCTCCACAAGAGGGTGCCTTTCCCTCACATATTCCTGTTCTAAAGAGACTAACCATCAAGCCCCAGAATGGCAGATTTGTCAAACCTTGCCATTGCCTATGCAGAATGTGGAAAGGGGATATACTGTAGATGGCAGTTCACCTTGTTTCCCAAGGTTTTACCGGTGTCATAAGAACCACAGCAACAGAAGCATTAGCACTTATCCTACTCAAAATTATGTTCTCTCTATGGCCTGTCTATTACCTATATGTGAATTTTAAAGTTTTGAACTATTTCATAATTGATTCAATTGTGGATTTTGAAGCTGTAGTTCTGTGGTGTTTAGCAATTATCCTGTTAAGTGTCTGTCTATCAGTTTTTATGACCGATGCACCATTGACTGACTATTGGAACTTGTCAGTTGCCTTGTGTTGTTAGAAAACTTATATAAAAAAGTGAAGATTGTCAGACCTTGTTAATTGCTATTCAAATTAATATGACATGCTTATGTAGCTGCCTTTGTAATTGTGGATTACCAAACTTTTTAATGTAGTGTTTCCATTAATTTCTCTGCGCCTGTAGTTCCTTAATAAACAACGACCAGCTGCTTTATTGTAAAAAGAACAGAAGAGAAAAAGAGGCTCACTCTCTTTGGAGCCTTTACCTCTACAGTACTTATTTTTTCCCTTGCTGGACCAGACCACCATCCGGCTTACAGATCAAATCAACAGACTCATGGTCAAGGATTAGGGCTTACTCAAGTGTCACTCCAGTCCTAAAGCTGTCCACTATCCATGAGCCTTTCTCTTGACACTGACACAGCCAGCCAGACAGCAGGGCAGCAGCCCTCTGTTGCTGATGAATTGCAGATAAGAACTCCTTTATAGAAAAATCCACCTTAAAACACTTTAACGCTATTAAAAAACCACAATTTTCCACTGATGTTCAGTACGGGGGGGAATGCGTTTTGCATATGGGCCGTGACTCAATTTTTCCCAACTGGGAGAAACTCACTCTCTGGCAATTAATATTGTTGTCACTATTGCTGTCTCCACGTACACTTAAAACAAAGCTGAATACAACAAGTATTCAGGAAAGTTCTCTGGGGTTTGTTGAAAGGCATTCTGGGAAATGTAGCAACTCACTATGGATACAACAAAAAGGCAAATGATAATAGTTGATCACAAAATAACTCCTGGAATCCATTGAACATCACAGATTGATGATATGGTGTGTGGCTAGGCCTTTGCACACTGCCTGGCTGGAGCTGCCTGTAATTCTCCCAGTCAGCACTGGATGGAGCTAAAAGGGAATAATGATGAAGCCCTCACTCACCTCATCAACCCTGACAGTGTGTCACATCAGTAACCAGTTCCTTCAGTGTATAGGTACTGTAGATTGTCAGGCACGCAAACAAATTAAAATAGAACCTGATAGCAGAAAGCACAAATAGCGACAAACACAAAATGCGGATCGAATATGACACTGACAGACAGGCCATGAAACATCTTCTATAGGTCACTCTAAAGGAAATGCACCACAATGTTACCCCATTGCAGTGGTTAAATTCAGGTGTGAATGCAGCTGACGTTTCACATCTCCATAGCACCAAAGCAGGATCAGATAACCTGCTTCAATTATCGCATATAGTGTGTGCTGGCCTTCAGGTGGAATCCAGGCTTTGCTTGTCTAAAGGTCACATTTTAGCTGAGTCATATTAGTCATATTTAGCTGTTGTCTGTTGTAATCTAAGCTGTGCCACATGGTCAGCAGATTTTCCTTGACGCCAGGGTATTTTTTAGCTGGCATGGTGTCATTTAGCAGATGCTTTTCTCCAAAGCAACTTACAATAAGTGCATTTTGTCAGCAGCAACAGCATTTCACTATCTATGCAGCTGATGTTTCTCTCTGGGTTTAGGGAGATACAATAATAACAGTTTATTATCTTATTGTTTTATTATATACTTTTCTAGCGTCTGGGTTGCTACTTAAGCGTTATATGCTTAACATATGTCTGTCCGCTTGCTTGTGTCTACAGACCTAATTAGACTAGCTATAGGAGGCTACTTTGTACGTAGATGTGGTTATCTGATTTTTGTTAAACAATCCTGAGCTATCTTAACAGGTCTATATTATTGTGACATTATAGACCCATAATATTATTCAGTAAATGAGATTCAGACTGCCTTGCCTAATAATACTGATAGCGACATATAACCACACTGTCTTAGACTCTGAAGCAAGCAAACATAAATTCAACCACATTTATCCACCCTGCTGATGCCCAATCTTGACTCAACTCAAATTGTTAGACACTACAGATACTCTTCTACAAACACATTCCCAAAACAATCACCAACATAAGCCTCACAAATGTGCACCATTCCAAACAGGAATGCCCATTAATTCCACTATTGGCCAAAATCTTTAACCAATAAGGTGCCAGCAGCTGCCAGTACACTATAATATAATGTAGGGAACACGGTTTTTTTTATAATGGGGAAAAATATGATTAGTACTATTAGTGTTGTTAGTTATTGTCATAAAAGAAATTAGAGCTGGCTAGTGTAATGGAATTTTCAATTTCTCTATCTGCACTTCTATATTTTCATTTCTCTATTTCCATTTCTGTATTCTTAAAAAAGCACAAGTTATGAACTTGTATGAACCTTACCACAAGCTGATACAGACATCCTGTCTATACTGTGCCTTGCAGATGTTCCTGTTTTTGATATAGCTACGTCTTTACCCTTATAAAAAGTCGGTACGCCCTGACAAAGGGCATCAGCCTGTTGTATGCTGCATGTGTACACATGTATCTGATCCTTTTGGCCGAAAGCAATTAATAAATATAATATCCACAGCACTCCTGGTTCTGTCTGTCTACGAATTTCCACCACACTAGTCTTGCATGCACCATACTCTTTGAGCATGCATTGGTCAGCAGTGAGACCATCAGTCTCCATAAATATCATAAAACAATTTCCTCCTACTCATTGTGTACACTAAAATCCCTCTCTCTTTGATGAGATTACTGCTGGGATTGAGTGAGGAATACCAGACAGAATTGAGAAGTACGGCCTGTAAACACAATTTTAGGCATCTATTTCACTTTATGGAATACTTTAAGCTAAATTCCATATTGCTAAATAACAAATTTAAGAATTACTAAAGTGATCCCATTATGATCTCCACCTTCACTTGCAATATGCCCATCACAATATTGGCAGGAATTATGACAGGACCAGATTATTATGACACTAAATTAGGAATAATACAATATAACTGCTGCCTGTAATCTTTTCTTAATTAAATACCATTAACTTTAAAATTACATTATCAGGTCACCAATCTGTCAACTGCTCTGTTTTACATTTCACATCAACAACCTAATTGGTCATGTAAGACCAAGTAAGATCATGTTTTAAATATTTAAATACTGGATCAAAATCTGATGCCTTTTTGAAACTCCTACTTCAAAAAAGCATCAGGTCTGTACACCCTTAAACTGAAGGAGGCCACCAGATCCCAAAAATCGTGCCTACGCCCATGCACAGCACCACGGCTGGAGAGGAGAGCGCAGCACCTGCTGTAGTGTATGGCCTACTGCAGCTAGAGCGCGTGGACTCAGGCATGACAACGGTGGTCTTCTACACCAAAAGACTGTAAGGACAGGGTCAGTTTCACCAGTATTGTCGTTAATTCGTTTTGAAATAACATTATGATGGCGCTTATCATTGCATCTGCACGGACACGATGGATCGTGGCTCTTTTTGCATTCGCTGCACTGTGGGGATTTGCGCTTTCCATCACTCGCTACTCCGTACCAGAAGAAATGGAAGAGGGCTCTTTTGTTGCCAATTTGGCCACAGATTTGGGTCTCGATATTCGCAGTCTGATACAACGGAAAGCAAAGCTCGATGATATCCACAGCAAAAATTATCTTGACATCAACAAAGACACGGGAGAGCTGTTCATTCGTGAGAAGATAGACCGGGAAAGCATATGCATGAGTAAAACAACGTCTTGCTTTCTGAAAATGGATGTCATACTTGAAAAGCCTATTCGTATTTTTAACATTGAATTAGAAATAATGGACATCAATGATAACGCGCCCGTGTTCCGCAGAAAGACAATGCACTTGGACATTTCGGAGGCAACCCCTCCCGGTGAGAGGTTCTCTTTGACAAACGCCGTGGATGCAGATGTGGGGGCGAATTCAATCAAGACCTACTATCTCAGCGAAAGCGAATATTTCAGCATCGATATCCAGACTGGGAGTGACGGCTCGAAATATGTCGATTTAGTTCTCAACGGGAATTTGGACCGAGAGGAACATGCGGTTCACAGTTTGATTTTAACCGCTGTGGATGGTGGGGTCCCTGCCCGCTCCGGCACAGCCAGCATCGTCATTAAGGTCCTGGATATCAATGACAATGCCCCCCTATTCAGTCAGCCGGTGCTCACAGTCAATGTCTCGGAGAACTCACCAGTAGGGACGGTGGTCATGACTTTAAACGCAACAGACTTGGACGAGGGCGCAAACGCCGAGTTAATGTACTCCTACACGCTGTACACCTCCGAGAAGACACAAGAGCTGTTTTCCCTTGATCCAAACACAGGAGAGATCAAGGTGAAGGGAGTCATCGATTACGAGGGGAGTCAAAGTTTTGAGATGCACATACAGGCCCAGGACAGAGGGGCAACCCCGCTGTCAGGATACTGCAAAGTGATGGCGTTTGTCACTGACCTGAATGACAACTATCCCGAGGTGACCATTAAGTCTCTGAAAAGCACACTGAGGGAAGATGTCCCCGTAGGAACACTGATAGCAGTGGTAAGCGTCAGTGACCAGGACTCAGGAGTCAACGGCCTTGTTGACCTCACCCTGAGTCGACAGGCATCCTTACCCTTTCTTCTCAACAAATCTTCAGAGGATTACTTTGAGCTGCTTGTTTCAAAGCCACTGGACAGAGAGATAGTCAGTAGATATGACATCACATTTAGAGTTACAGACAGAGGCTCGCCCTCCTTATCTGACAACGAGACCATCATTGTGGAGATTTTGGACATCAATGACAATGCACCCACATTCCCCCAGTCATTCTACGCGATCCATGTTGTGGAGAATAATGCACCAGGGGCGTTATTGACATCTCTAAGTGCGTTTGACCCAGATCTCAATGAGAACCAGTACTTGGTTTATTTCATAATGGAGAAGGAGATTTTAAACACGTCTATGTCAATGCTGTTCTCTATCAATCCAGAGAACGGTAACCTGTATGGCCTGAAAACCTTTGACTATGAGAGAGAGAGGGAATTCCTCTTCCACATCGAGGCTAGAGACTCTGGTGTTCCCCCACTCAGCAGCAATGTGACGGTTCATATCATCATTCTGGACCAAAATGACAACACCCCTCTCATAGTATCCCCCTGGCGGGCACAAGGCTCTGTTATTGAGGAGGTGATACCGAGGTCCACAGATAAGGGACACTTAGTGGCCAAAGTGATTGCCATTGACGCAGACTCTGAACAGAACTCCAGGGTCACATATCAGCTCCTGCAGATCAGTGATTCAACACTATTCAGCCTAGACCAGTATAACGGTGAGATCCGGACAACAAGGATGTTCAGTTACAGAGACCCACGGCAACAGCGACTAGTAATAGTTGCCAAAGACAACGGCGAACCTGCTCTCTCTGCTACAGTTACCATCAAGATATCAACAGTAGAACATGTCATGTCATTTTCAGAGACCACAGAGGTGCCAATAGAGTATGACGTCTTCACAGACCTCAACCTGTATTTAGTTATTGGTTTAGGGACTGTGTCCTTTCTATTACTGATAACCATCTTGGTGATTATAGTGCTGAAGTGTCAAAAACCAAAGCCGAAGGCCATCAAGATCCCCCCAGCCAATAGAAACAGCGTGATCAGCAGGAACAGTGTGATCAGCCAGAGGAGCTCCACCATTGCAGATTCCACGCTCATCTCCAGTGACGCCTACTGGTACAGTTTGTTCTTAGCAGAAACCAGGAAGGGCAAGGTGGTGGTGAGGCAGCCCATAGTGCCCAAAGGAGCTGGGTACTTTGTGTCCAGTATACCCAGGAGCATAGGGCCCAGTGAGACCAGTGACTCCAGAGCATCCACACTACAGGTATGTATGCTATTCAGATGTAGGCTCAATCTGGCTGTGATTTGGTCTCAGTAGTTGGTAGTTGATGAACAGGTACAATAAATTATTTTGAAACTCAAATTTTGGTGACAACTGAGGTTAAAATGGCTAATGCTCATGTTGCAGGTGTTTACAGACAATACAGAGTGAAGCAAAACAGTGAGACATGTAAATGCTGTGTTCAGGGACTCAACATGAAAAGTTTTCACACATCATGATTTTTGATCTGTTGCATCTGTTGATGCAGATGTTATATTTAATACCTAATACTGACTAATAATGGTTTTAGTTGAGAGAAAGTGCATTTACTGCATGTGATATTGCATTGCCGTAAGTATGAAGTTGAAATTCTAAATATGTTTTAATTAGCTCACATCCTATAATGGAGCTTCACTTCATTTTAATATATTTTTTTATTTTTTATATTTTTTTCAAGGGAGTCAAGAGTGGTAAAGAGATTACTGTCTGTGTTTAAGGTCCTCAGCAGTCCTGATTGTTGTTGCATTGATACCTGCAAAATGTGTTACCTATGTTTATTCATCCGCCCATGTATTATTACATCAGGGTATTTTAAAACAATGTAGTCCACAATTTAATCCTCACTGGAGTGCATTGAAATGCATTTAGGTTGCAGCATTGACTGGAAAATCAAAGCTGGCATGTGTATATCTTTTACCTCACACTAATCACAAAAAGTTTTAAAGTGGGATTTTCCATCAAGTGATGTCACCCAGAGGAAAATGAACCATTGTTGTGTAATCTAAAACTGAAATGAAATGATGCAAATGCTCCACAAGAATGACCCAAAGCCTCAGTGAGGGATGATGTTGTTAAAATATAGTCTACAAATTATTAGGACAATTTATATACTTGAAGAACTGATGAGGTTTATAGGCAGTGCATTCAAAACAAAGAATTAGAAGCTAATATCTAATGATCTGAATACAATAGTAAAATCGATATTAGGAAATCAGTTACACCTAAAATAAGGACAAAATAACACTGAAGTTCATTATCAAAGAAATGTCCTAAAGCTAAACAGCTGCATTTTAACTGCATAGTTATTATATCATTAGAAATCAGTAAGAGTCGCAGAAGATAAAGCCCCAAAAATGTGCCAGTGCCCAAATTCTTTTGAAGTGCACTTCATATGTAGGTCATTTATTGTAGACATACTGTATAGCCTGACACACTATCAGAGCAGAGCTAGTGCAGGGAAGAGGGGGAGTGCTTTAACAAAGCCCAAAGTTGGACGGGGCCCTTCAGAGAGAAGAGGTGCTACTGTACTGATAGATGCATCATGCTGGGGGCCTCCAGACTTTGTAGCACTGCCCCTGCACATAATATACTGTAAGTAATATGCTACTGATTTTGATACAGATGGGTTTTTTTTGTCTTTGTACAGCAGGATTTGCAGACCAAAAAGAAATGAGTGATTCACTGAAAAATTACACACAGTGATTATACATAAAAGTGAGAGAGTGAGAGAGAGAAATGTGTGCATGTGTGTTTGTGCATGCCTGTGTATAGCAAGTGTGAGCTTGTCTAATTTCCACACACGCGCACACACACTCACCACTGAACCTGTCTCTTTTTTCTATTCTAAAGTATTCAAAATGAAAGGAAGTCCATTCTACAACTGGAGGTATGCTGGTTGCTAACTACATGTTGTAGGGCCACTGTAACTGTGTAGACATTCGCTAGTCTTTCTTATTTGGTACAAATTGTTGGGTTGGCTCAAACAATTAGTTGTGCAAATGTGCAATGCAAACCCAATGTAAACCTTTGGTCACCACTTTTACCTGGTCGGATAGTGCAGAATAGAAAGGATTTTGTAAGATTTCCATCCGTTCTTGGTCTCGCTCTGTCCCGCTCCCTCACAAAATACACACTACTTTCTATTGCCCTTCAGTGCAACGCTACTGTGAATTCTGAATTTTAAATTGGCCAATCTCTGAAGCGAGAAACCAATCAACTTACTGAGAGCTGAGATTAGGACCAAATTGGCTGCCGGTCAGATTTGTGTTCTGCACATCTGGCTTGCCTGGCAGAGATTCAGGGCAAAGTGATGTCACAGATGAAATAAGGGATTAAGGAGCGGGCTGTCCTGAATAAGTTCCCAGTCTGTATTATACCTGAGAGCACAGATCCCTGAATTTCTAATCAATGGGCAACATCACAAATTAATATGGAGCCTACTTTTTGCCCTCTGCTACAAACCACATGATGGACATAAAGAGTATTTCAGTAGTTGTGACACCGGCCCACCAATCCCACATTGTGATGCCTGCTTGTGCATGCCTTGATGACACTTTCTGCCTCCCTAGTTCAGTCGATGGTTTGCTTGTATAAAATTTTTGTTGTGCATTTTAATATGACTGATATCTATGCTTGATTCTATATGAATTGACAAAAAATCTGAATATTAAACAAAAGTAATTTGAACGAATACCTTGAAAAACTGATAGCAACATGAATAACCGAAGGCAAGATATACTGTTACACCCGGAATCGAAATGTCTCTGAAACCCAATGATATTCCATTATTGGTGGCAGTAACCAGTCAGGATCCAATGTTGCATGAGTGACGACTTTCTATGGGTTCATAGTCAGGTTGACTTTCTATCTTGGCTAATTCTGTGTTCTGTCTCTTGGCAGGAATCCAGTAGAAACCTGCCATGATATAATCATCTCTTCATGGGAGTCTTTGGCTGGAACTCTTCCCTATAACTCACAAAGAAGATGTAAAGCAGCAGTCCTCTTTTAGTCCCTGGACTTTAGCGGGTCTCTCTGGGGGGGTGGGGGGGGAGGGGTAGTTCCTCCAATCCTCTGCACAGACGTCAACCACCGACCACCTCAGCTTGCTACCTTCCATTGCTTCCTCTGTCCAGCATGAATCTGCATCAAAATATTTGAACATGAAATCAAAATCAAGCATTATCCAATGATATTTGGACAATACTAGAGTGGCCTCATGTAAATCCTCCTCCTCTCAACACGTTGAATCTTAATGACGGGGAGGAAATCATCCATCTCGTCATGGACCAATTCAAATTCTCCATGACTAAATGGAAAAGCTTACCTTCTCTCCAGGGTTTCCTCATCTATGTGCTGTAGTTCTATTAGTCATCAGTAGCTCACCATGTGAGTAGCCATTACACAACATCTTTGTCAACAAAAGGCCTAAATGGCCTAATCTCTGCAAATACACATGTGGATCAGGGTGAACACGATTCTTCCATATTTTTTTGTCAAATATTGAACTGTCGCTTGGTATAGTCTATGATCTGGGCATTTCACTTTTTTCTTTTTTGGTTAAAAAAACAACAAAATAATTCCACTGTTTAGTACAAGTCTTTCTGTTTAGTAAGGCTTGTATAAGCTGTTACTAGTAACTTTTAGATTACTCCTAACGTGTTCCAAATGTTTGTTGTACACTTAACATTTGAAAAGAGTGATGAATGTTTGACAATTCAGTTTAAAAATTGGCAATAAAAAAGTGCAGCTCTCTCAAAAGAAAGCTGCAATATGTATGGCATAAACAGAGCTGCATTATTTTTGTTTTTTGAGCTGACTAGGCAGCTCTAAGAAATAATAATAAGGTCAGATAAGCTAAAAGGCTTTGCGGCTATTTTTCATGTAACCCAGATGAATTAATTTTGGCACCTACGCAAGCTTCAGAAATGTGGGCAATTAATGCCTATAGGCATATCTGTGCTGTTATAAAAAGTAACTGACTGGGCATTGAATTATATGTAGCTTGCATATGCAAGCTACATATAACCCAGTAATGTAACCACAAACCAACAAGTAGTGCATAATGTAACCAAAATACAACTGCGAAAATTAATCCTGGGTTTTATTTTATTGTTGAAATTATGAAATCATAAAATCCAGGGATCACAGTTATAGATATGCTAGGCAGATGTCTGAATTTATCATGCTCATATTGAACCACTGAATATAAAAAATTGATTTGTTAAATAAATGAATTGAAAATTTTATTTGTATGGCGCATTTGAAATGAATGCAAGTTGAGTTTTCCCAAGCTTCCTGAGACACACATCCTGGCACAAGAGACTTTTATTCCCTGAGCGTCGACTGGAAGGCAGCCACCTCCTCCAAAGGCTGCCAGCAGTGGGCTAACTCTCTGCACTTAGCCGACCACAAGCCATGTGGCACTGTGCCTCGCTCATTTCCTCAGCCAATGATTGAGTCTCATTCTTCCTCAAATTGTGCCTTACAAATTCAATTTTTGAATCTATGTATTCAACAAATCTATTTTTTGAAATTCAATGGTTCAATGTGAGAGTGAAAAATTCTGATTTCTGCAATTCAAATACAATCTGCTGGCAGCCTGGCACTACTCTCTTACCATAAACACATAACAAAGCAAGACAAAGAGTAAAATGTCAATTCATTTGTCTCTTGGTAACAAGATATTATTAGATTAAAGTTAACACTGCTGAGTCAACTCCCTGGACTTTGTTGTCCCTCATAATGTCCTCAATTAAAGCCTTTAGCTTTCTAAATCTTAATTCTCACTGCCCTGTCCCAGGCTTGTGTAACTGTTAATTCAAACAAAATGAAAGGCGTTCACATCAGATGGAATGCCAATCAGATAAATCAGTTACAATTACAATTGCAATGGGAATTTTAAAACATTTATTTTATAATGATAAAAACTCTGTCTATCTAAAAGAATAAGACTGTTTAAATATGGAAATGTATTTATCTTTGCCATGGTGCACTGGAATATGAGGTCCAGGCCAGGTGTCGTTTCATGAATATTCCTGTTTTTATATATATTTTATGTAACAATTCTTAATGCTGCTTTTGTGCGCTTCTTCAAGAGCAATTTTGTGTTGCATATTTGTAGTTCAGTGCATCCAATGTGATTTTGATAGTGTACAGAGACTTAACTCAAATTGAAAGTACTGTTCTCGACCTGTCCATTGACCTCGAAGCAGCACTACTGTGAAGCCCAGGATTTTAATTTCTCAGAAAGGAGCTTGTCTGAGCCTGCAGTGTGCTAAATGGTAGCATCTAGTTGGGGGATGTACTGTAAGCACATCAAAGAGTGAGAAGGAGAACATTGTGATAATGAGAATAGCAGTTTGAGAATTTAGTATTTCACTCAGTCTTGAATCTTCCACTTTAAAAAAGACAGAATACACCATGTGCATCGCAAATGATAAAGATCAGCCACATTGTCCCATTTTTGTAGTAATAAACACAGAATTTAAATTTGATTGTAGCACCCAGTAATGCGGTGTAGTTAAGATATAGTTCTGTTTACCAAGCAGTATTCTGGTTCAATGAAACATGAGCTCCTCTTTCCTCCCTCTGTCACTGTTTATCCTGGTGTTGCTGTTTAACCAAGCTGCCCAGACATCCACACAGCTGGCCGTCTGTCTGTTACACTAAAGATGTCGCTGAATGTGGGATCTCTCACTGCAGAGTACTTGTTGTTGCACAATGTATAAACTCTGAATGATTCCAAAAGTGATTAAAAAAAACAACAGAAAAAAACCTAAACTAAACTGCAAATCCGATGAGCTCCTTGTGTGCCTTCTGCATTGTAAGAGGGCATGTGACTTGTAATGAGTGAGATAATGGTACTTCATGCAGATTTTCAAGTCACACGTATTACCATGGTAAGACACCACCTGGAATGACTTGGATCCCAGGCGTTGGATAGGGGCTCTGAGTGAATAAGGTGGCTGATCTGAGAGCTTGAGCACTACTTTCTCAGAGCAGATATTCTATTTCGATGCGTGTAAATTTGGCTCTGAGCAACTGCTTTATACTTTGTGTTTTTTATACAGTATACTTTTTGATATCTGCTGTATTCACTGTGATTGAATGGCACAGGAGGGTGTTTGTGCTGCTTGCTTGGTATAGTACAGATGTGTTATTTCTTATTTGTGTACTCTGCGTAGTTATTTTCTCTGCTGATTTGCCAGTCACAATGTACAGTAAGTATCCGGAGTTGCATAAAAAATTATGCGATTCTAAATGACTCAGTAAGTATCTTAGTCGATCAAAGACAGTATGGGAGAGAATGGCCTTGCTATTATTTTCAAGCATAGTCAGATTATAGTCCATAATCAAATTTTGGTGTTGCTTTTTTGGCTTAAATGTTCTGCCTGATCATGCTAATTTGAATAAAGCTTTTTAATCTGTCTTTCTGTTGGGTCTGTGATGAAAGCTGGAAAAAAATGGAAGTTATCAAAAGTTAATTCTCTCGCTCCATCTCTCTGTTTCTCTGTCTTTCTGCTTCCTGTCTGTCTGTCTGTCTGTCTGTCTGTCTGTCTGTCTGTCTGTCTGTCTGTCTGTCTGTCTGTCTGTCTGTCTGTCTGTCTCTGATGCTCTCTTGCTCTCTCTCTTGCTCTCTCTCTCTCTCTCTCTCTCTCTCTCTCTTTCTCTCTTTCTTTCTCTCTCTCTCTCTCTGTTTGTCACCATCTCACTCTATATATCT
>OMOV01066748.1:2783-15933 GCA_900312565.1 Beryx splendens | reverse complement strand
TTGAAATTGAAAACTAAATAAAGGAGATGTGCCTGCAGTTCAAATCACAGAAGTGGAGTAGACACAAATAATAGCTTTGTCAGGATTATTCTCATGCTTAAAAGCCTACAGCCAAACTGCACAGTCTGCTCGCTGCTGTGACCTCACACAGCTTACAGCCTGCAGTCCTACAGGAGACTGATGGGTAATGGCTCCCTGAAACTGTGGGATGCCTAACAAACAATTTCCATTACAATCAACTTACCATCCCCTCACAGTGAATGTGAAAATTTGCTCCTCTGCTCTCTAACTTTAATTTTGTATATTTTTTATGATTATTAATTGTTGCTAGAAATGCAAGTGTACAGTTTGTACATATCCAGTGTGTGTTACAGTTCAAAAAAGAGCCAAAGGACTGATAAATAAAAAAGAGCACTGTGCAGTATCAGTGCAGAATATCAATTCATTTCCACCAGTTATAGTTAAGCACCGAAACCTTCACTACACCTTTCATTCTTATATGGTTATCACACCCCACAATTTTATAAATAGAGTAATGGAATGAACTTAAATGCCATGAAGACATTGTAACAAATTGGTAATCAGGAAAGTTTGGGATATGGAATTGAAAATAATTACATCATGTGAAAGGAATGGATAGGTGGTGATCCAATGGTTAACATGGCAAATATAGAAGGCCTCAAAGGGATGATGGCGTAGGCTCCTCTAGTTACTTGTGCTTTAAAAGAAGTAGAAGTAGGTCGGTGGAAATATGCAGTGCACCTGTGGCTACATTCTTGTGTGCAGAGAGTATCACGGGGGTAATACTTTCCATCAGTTATCCTCCCTAGTGGCCTGCGTTTGGAGAGTCTGCGCTGTCCACGGTGCTGAAAGTGTTCCTGCAGTTGAGTTGTGTAAAACTATCACCACACCTTTTATCTGAGGGAAGAAGTGGACAGTGAAAACTGTCTGTCATATTAAATGACTGTGAGGTGTTCTGCCAAACTGTTTCACATCTAATTAAGTCACTCCACAATCAAGAAGTCCAGTCAATTTTGCTGATTTCTAATCAAGATAACACTTTGTGCCAAAAAGACGTTACTCCTTGGTTACTGCAGACAGTCCTGCTGGATATTTTTATGGGCAGAAGCTTGTAAATTACTTAAGCTTCTAATAAAATAATTTTAAATCAAATTGCTTCGCATCAATGTCTTTAATCAAGGTCTGGCAGGAGTTATGTCTGTCTACCAGAACTCCTGCCAGTGCCAGACGACTCTGTAGCTACCAGCCAAGCAAAAAACAATAATACACCTCATAATGTATGAGGAAAGCCATGAAGAATATGGGATAGCTGCACTCCAAAAATCCAAATAGCAAGACCTGGTCTCAGTTTACCATGTTTTTATTTTGGCTTCATCAGGTTTAGCTTCAATGGGTTTTGGCATAAAGCTTCATTAGAGCACCATTACAATAATGGCACCAGCCTCTCTTTTTATACTGTAAAAGTGATCAAAGTGATTCATAAGTGGAAAACTACATCAATATACAGAGTTGCAAACTTACAATTCATAATATCTAATCCTGTCTGATACAGCAGCATTCAAAATAGCACCTTATTGGGTCTATAAATCATCATAATAAAAAAAGAAAATGCAATACAACCCTGTCTGCCACAACAATATGGTAATTCAGCAAATTGTGGCATAACAGTTGACAGACTCAAATGCATAGTAGGGATCATTTAAAGACAGGACAAGCCCTATGGTCCTACAAATATCAGTTTTAATAAGAACATTGGGCTTGTCTTGTCTTTAAATGAATCCTCATTGGTATCATGCATGCTGTCTGGGACTGAGACCAGGGTCTTTCTGTGTTTTGGATTTGCTGCATGTTCTTTAGAGCCTTGCATGGTCAAACACCAGAGTATATTGCTGACCTTCTTCTCCCTTACATGACCAGTCGGGCTCTTAGGTCTTCCGAACATTATTTCCCCGACTCTGTTTGGAACTCTTGTCCTTCATACTGTACTTGTATATGTGTCTCTGTTCCTGTTTTGTCTGTTGTTGCTGGTATTTTATTTTGTAAGGCACTGTGCTGTCTGTTATTGCTGTTTTTTAATATTGTAAAGCACTTTGTGATTCTGTATCTGTGAAAGGTGCTATACAAATAAACTTTACTCACTTCTTAATGGCTTTCCTCGTGTTTTAATTATAGCAGAGCACCCAGCCAAAATGGCTACAAGAGGAAGCACACCTGCTGTACTTTTCACCACATGATGTATATCAGTCTCGCTGTTAATCAAGCTGAGTTCTCACACCTCTTTTCTTCTATGCTTTTCTTCAACTTCCTGCCAGGCAAATCTACAGCCAGCAGCCAAGCAAAAAACATTAATATATCTCACAGCATATGTCATTCCTGTAGATATTTGGTCACTATTAAATATAAGAAAGTCTCTTTTAATCGTTTTCAACTTAAGAGTCTATATTAACACATTTTTACCCAACAAGTATCATAGCACTAATACACAACAAAAAAGTTCTGGGTTCGAATCTGAAAATGTGAATAGGAATAAGGGGGCGAGGAAGAGAGTACTCCTTATTATTTGGCAGCCAATTCCCTGCTGAAGGCTGCAGATGGCAGAGTCAATCCAAGCTGTGTTACGCAATGGCATTCTAGCAGAAGGCTGTTCTCTGGTGCCCTCTGTCTAGTCTGTGCAGTAGGCTTTGAGTCTGTGCAGGACATCAGGCTTGGTGGTGTCATCCTGCATGAGCAGCATTTTCACTAACTGCCACAGTCAGTGCAAACCAAGGCTATGTTACACTTGTCATTTCGATGTGATTTCTGAGAATGGATTCTAAAAATCGTACATTATGAGATCATGTCGCTGTATTTCCACACTTTGCCTTCCAGACAGGTTTCTCAGTGCAGCTGTCTCTAAGAGTTATTGTTTTCTTAGTAAGCTAGATTTAGCTGCTCTCTTTTATACTTTTTTCTGTTATGCATCTCCTGTGACTATATTTACTTAAATCTGTCTGCATTACTTTTTCACACTCTCGCTCTCCATCTGTTACAGTAAAACTGCTTGTAAAAGTTGACAGTAAAAGTGGCTGGCCACTTCTGCTTTTTAAGATCTGATATAAATATGGGCAAAAAATTATTTTCACGCATCCAGATCTGTCACTTCATGCATAGCGTGATCCAATGATAAACGTCACATTGAAAATACAGGTGCAAACAATAGCCCATTAGATCTGAGACTTTATTCAATATTAAGTTTCCTATTAATAAAATAACGATCATCTTATCTATCATATCTCTTTATTATTCATTTTATTTATATGTCTATTATATTATTTATTTTCACATCTCACTAGATTCAGTTGACGGGCCTGTGGCAAAAACATTTAGACAGTGGAGTGAAATGTGTGTATTTTAAGTGATGTTTCACCATGATAATGCAGTTTTAGCACACCTACATAGCAGTTCAGAGACAGTCTACTTCCGGCATTAGCTGAGCTGTGGTTCCACTGCTGCTACAAGCTTTCAGGCCTTTTCCCAGTCGATATAAATGATTGCAATCTGCTAATTCAACTTAGGTTCTTCCCGGTCGGGGCATCTTCAGTTCCAGGCTGACGCTTGTCTCACTCCGTCTAAGCCGAGAGAGCATAGAGGTGAGGAGTGGCTGAGACAGGCTGGGGCATGGTCTTGATTGTGACCTCCTTGGTTCCCGTCACAGTGTAACAGTGTACTTAATGGTTTGTATACTTGCACTACTCATGGCCCAGGCAGGTGTTGGTCCTGAACTCAGCTTGTTTAGAGGTTCTGTCCCTTTGAGAGTCTGTGGCACTCTACCTCGCTGCCTTGGCTTAAAAGGGGCTCAGCTCAGCAAATGAAATTAACCCAATGCCATCACCTATGGAGGCCTCTCCAGGAGACAAGTATGTAATTAGGGAGGTACCTGCCTTCCATTGTTGAGCCCAGCGCTCTGGTGAAGGTCGTTGGCCTTGGTGCTGAAGTCGCCTGGCTCCCCCATAGCAGTGCTGTGGCAGTGGGATGCCACAATATGCACAGCTAAAGTAAATACTAGACTATCAGCTAATAAATTTTACTTCAAATAATATCATGTAAGGTCATTTTAGTTATATACCCCTGGTACAGAAATGCAACTTTTATAAGTTTAGACAAAAATAACCAATCTAACACCATCCAGTCACAGAGTCAGTGAATTCTCACTTCACCCTATCATGTGGGCAAAAATGTAAAACTAGCCTTGCTATTGGAATTGCAACACTATCAGTCCAAGTGTGACTGTTTGAGACAGGCTGTGGATGCTTGACCCATTTGTATCAGTGAGTCAGTGCTGTGGAGAAGATACACTGGCTGGAGCTGATGCACAATGAGGTCATCAGTCTTATCACCTAGAGTCTCTGTTTCCACCACAGTTGGAAGGGTATGGTTGTGAGGTCATCAGCAAGTGCCCAGAAATTAGTTACTTGAACGAAGTTCAGTGAGGGCTCTGTGTCGTTTGTCATATTTACTCCTGGGCACCGAGGCTGTGCTGTGCGAAGGGATAAAGCAGTCTAATGCATCGCCACAGAAACAGACATGAACAGGTTGTCACTCTGATTTACTGACACACAGTGGACTCTCAAAGACGCCACAAGACACGAATACAAATCTATTACTGAGACTGCAAGGTCTGCCACTATTTATGCTGGATCCCTGCAGACATATTTCTTGTAGCTTCCATATTGTATTAATCAGACATTTTTGATAACGCAAATACAATTGTAGGTTAGAGAGAATTTATATTACTAATTCTTGAAATAAAATATCTGATGTGAATAGGAAAACAGGCTCTACATACAAAGAGGAACCAGTTAGTGAACTGTGAATGCTCATCTGGTGGCCAGACTGATGGAGCTGGAGAGGATGAATACTACCAGCGGGCAGAAAGCAGTTTTAAGTGCAGTGAGATTTATGCTCCATCTTGAGTGACGCCTCTGGCAGGTTATTTATGTCCCTGGCTGCCCTTGCTGTGGGGTCACTGCTGCACTAGTTTGTGTTGGGGCTCTGTTTTGGTTCTTTTAGATGAGTGCACCTAAACTGGAATCCAGCACACTTATATAAGTCGGCAAAATGAGTATAAGATATTTGAGTGATGCTTGTCCTTGCAGCATCTGGGATCATTGCCAAATAGCCTAATTGTATGTTTTTTTCATTTTAACAATTAACACAAAGGTGGATCATTAATCTTTATTACTACACAGGTCATTTTTATATTCATATTTGCATAAGCTTGTAAAATAGTAGCTTAGTTTATAAAAACCTACTTTTCCAAGTACCATGCTCATAAAAGGAAGGTTTGACATTAACTTTGAGCATGAAAATGTGATATGGCACTGCAAATTTTACCTTCTGAATTGTCTTATTCCTGCCGAATTTGTGGGCACATTGGGATGGAACCACTTCATGTTATTTAAAAGATATTGCCCATATTCTGCCCAAAAGTTTTCATTAAATGCAGTGAAAATTACAGAAATTAAACAGATGTAGGCCTGCACTTAAAATTATTTGCTGTAGTTGATAGTTGCCTCCTAAATACAATGTGGTATTCCTCACACAATTTAGGCAATGATTTCATCAGACCAGTGATTGTAATGGAGACTGGAAGCAGCCCTCTCTTGTTTGACTAAATTTTATTGTTGACAGCTAGTTTACTCTACTGCAATTACTAATTCCCTTAAGTACCAGCAAGTCTGCTGTGATGCTTTTCAGCACAGACATTATTGTCTATTGTCGTACAAAGCTTATAATGTGCTATAGATGATGAATGACAAAAGCACTGGCAGATTTGCATTACAGAGATATATTTTTTGCCTGTTTTATGCTTATGTATCCATGTTTGCCATTTTATTGTTTATATTATAGACTTATAGTTAGCCAAAGCAAGCTGTAACACTCCTATTATTATGACAGTGTCTTACAGAGGTGCAGCTGCCTCTGCATAAATTATCTGAAGGAGCCGTTATGGCATTCCTCCATTAGACTCATTCACCCAGTGATCTATTCTGCTCAAGGCTATCAGGACAGCCTAGCCATTGCCAGCTGTTGTGACCGACTTAGCTTGTCTGTGTTGGACAGCCTCCCCAGACCGCAGCTCCAGCTTAAAGTAATGTAGCCTTTCCATCACACTGTATCACTGGCATTGATTCTTTATTTGCAGTGATTTTGCAGCTCATGCCAAGGCTTAGCATAGAGCTAATGCTCCCTCTTACTTGACTCAAAGCTGTATATTCCATGTTCAATGCTATCACTCCAATGTCCTCTTTGTTATATGAACACCAAGGCTGCTTATTCATTCACTATCTGGCTATCATTATCTCAAGACTCCACCCTAAATTATACACATAGGAGATGCGGTTACCAACCTAGCATTCTCTCTTTAGATTCATTATTTTACATTATAGTTTCAGAGATAAAGATAATACAAGTGAGATTTCCCATAACCTTCTGTGGCAACCCAGGAGAACTGTGAGGCAACCTCTTAAAAGCCTCTTGGTAGATGTTGGAGGTGCTGTCTGGTTGATTATTTTACCTCATTTATTAAAAATGTGTATTAAAATGTGATCTGCATCTGAATATGCTCTCCGAATAATGAACAATCCCTTCACACCAATGCATTAACATCTGGATTTTATATGCATTCTCATCTCATATTCCAAATGTCAAAATGCATAATGTCACAATACTAATTCAACTCTGAAGCTAGCAGACTTAATGCGTCTGTTTAAATCAGTATACTTATAGTGCTGACTTATAGAAATCTTGCAGTAAGAAATTCCAAATGCTAACTGCAATGAGGCTTATTTGTTTGGCTTACACCTTTACTCTCAATTTAAATCAAATTTACTTGTTATACACCAGCTTTTATTTTCAAGGTTACTGGCAGGAAGTATTGCCAAATTTTTGAATTTATAATCATATGCTTTATGGAAGTCCAGTTAATACTTCTGAACATGAACAATTTTATTCTAAACAGTGAAACCAGAGAACTGAGATATCATCATGAGGTACTGGTGCTGCTCCATAGAGAATGAATTGGGACTGATGGTTAAAGCGACTATCAGAGCTCCCAGGCAGACTTTCTTGGGCTCAGGGCACATTTTCCTGAGGAGAACTGATAACACCACGATAGAATTATGTGGATGGTTAAACAAACATTCTGTTGGCCCACAAAATTAGACTGCTGTTCATTTTTTTATAGAGCCACACTATTATTTTGTGGCTTATGGAGAGAGTTATTCATGTGAAATCATGTTGAAAACCAATATTAGTGTGATTACATGTGCACAAAACCTTGCAGAATATAGACACCAGGGGTACTGGACCACCACAAGCTGCTAGAGCAATTTCAGTCTACCTCGTCATTGATCCTTCAAGGGTCTGGAACTCTACTGGAGCAATGCAACACCATGTGTCCACCACAAACTCCATCATTTGGTGTAATTATAATTAATGGAAAATGCTGTCCCAGGCATCACTCCAGAATCTCTCAAGTGCTCTCAAATGTTCAGTTGGGTGGAGATCTGGTGACTGGGACAGCAATGGTATGTGGTTTACATTGTTTTCATGCTTATCAAGCCATTCAGTGACCACTAATGCCCTGTGGATGGGGGCATTCTCATCCTGGAAGATTCCACACCCATCAGGATATAGAGATGCTTCACCATAGGATGAATGTAATGCCTCTGAATTGCTTTGTATTTAGTGGTTTTCATCTTGCCCTCTCAGGGGTTCAGTGGATCTTAACCATGCCAGGAAATTGTACCTCACACCATAACAGAGCCACCAGAATGCTTCACTGTGGGAAACCAGCACTCGGGCCAGTAGATCTCTCTTGTGTGCCACAGATATAGGCTACTCATCTGCTTGTTGACAGCAGGGTGAAGGTTCTTGATGAAACTGCGTACTCACACCTTCGATTGACATTTACGGTCAACTGATTCAGAGTTGCTTGTCGGAGGAGTATTACTTCCACAGTTGCCTTTAGCTGATAATGATTTACTCTCAGGCTTCCATGCCAACATGGAGCACGTTAGCGACTGTTCCTTGTGAAACATCAGCAAATTGAGCAGTTTTTGTCAATAAGTGGTGAAAGAAAAATTGCGTCATTGAATATTCCTCAACAACTACATGAGTAATACCTGATATTTCTTCACGCTATGGCAATCTAAATAAGTGGTAACTTGGTCTTTCCAGCACTTTTTATACATGACTCTAAGCATGATGGTAACTGGATGGCTAACTGGAAATTCAGTTATTCAAAATAAATGTCAGAAGAAAAACTGCATTTTCTAGAAGGATGGAGGTGAAATGCAGAAAAAATAATAAAAATGTAAGGACAAAAGACATTTTCATTGTTTTGGCGCTGTCTAATAATGACAGGTATTCCTCTTACATTGCTGTTAATTAATGGTAGCCTCCATAGGTCTATTTAAGATTATTTTTTCTTCACATCTGATATAAATTTAGGATACAAGATAAGCCTTTGCGACAAATAATTGGCATTCATGTAATGCTATCTGTGTTCATAGCCACATATCATATTTCTGTATGGTACAGAGAGGGAATGAGACATCTGCATTATTGGGTCTACCACGGGCATCTCGGATACGATTATGTGACCTGACAGTCTGGGGTCTTGCTGTGACAGTGATCCCTGTGTAGGGAAGGTTGTGATTGTCAGCGCAATGCTTTCATTCTGCTGCGCCTTGCCCAAATGGTTGCCATGCGTTAGGCTGCGCCGCAGAATCGCTACTGGCGAATTAACCATCCTTATGACTCCAGTTCAGACAAAGGAGGACCCAGTCCCCAAACATGTGCCTTTGTTTGAGAGGCTTGTGACAACATTTGACTTATGTTTTTATTTTTATTTTTTGGGGGTGAATATATTGCATATTAGCCTGGGACCAATTGCTGTTATGAGAGCAACAATGAATCCAGGCAAATTAATTGTGGATGTATTTAGCCACAGCTTCAGGTTGCTTAGTCTCCATTTCAACAGTTCGTCAATCTTGCGATCACATTTCTGTATGTGCTGCACAGCTCATGCAACGGTAAATGAATGACTGGTGTCACCAAATGAAAAATACATCTATGGCCGTTTTGTCTGGTCGCCATTCTTTATCCTTGAGGTGCTGAAATGCTCTGGTCGCCTATTAGCTCTCAGACCTACTCCGACATCGCAATGGAGGGATGGAGAGGAGAGAAATGGGTGGGGAGGGAGGAGGGGGAGCTGCGCCACTGTGCAGAGGAGAGCTGGAGTCTGAGTGCGCGCTAGGGTGGGATACACTGCTCCCCAGTGTCAAGCCAGCCACATTAAAAAAAAACTTCCGGTTTGTACTTTCTAAATAATACCACAATCGAGGCGCATATGTACTGTGTTGTAACAGTTTTTGAATAATATAAAGTACCAAAGTCAAAAAATATACGCTATATTAAAGAAGGGATCTGTGGTAAATAAAAACACAGTTGTTATTTTTCCCCACAATGTCCTTTTGACAGCAAATAGCTATTTCTAGATGCAAGAGGCAATATTTATATGGCTGCCAAAAATCACAAAGACTCAAACACAAAACACAGAAAGTCAGCCCCCTCCAGCTTGGCCCTCCGTGAAAGTGTCTCCACTGGTGAAACAGTAGCCTAAACAGACTGTATCCTTTTTATTTTGAAGGCAAGTCGTTCGTTTTCCGGTCGTGTTCTGGCCATTTGTGGCTAACTTGACGCATCTCGCAGCTCCAGCGGCAGGGAAACACACCCGTCAGCAGCGCGCAGTGGAGACAAAAAAGCGCATCACGGACAAAGGAAATATGGGTGCGCTGGAGAGGATTCACCTCAGACGGGTAACGCAATGGATGAGTCGCTCCTGTTTCACCTACCGGGAAACCAATTAGCCCACTTTAATGAGGTGGTGGGATGCAAGATACTGCAAGCTAAAAAGGCGGAAAGCTGCGTTTAATCCGTCTGCGGATCCTATGAGCTTGCAATGGCTGTGGCGGGGATATGCAACTGGATAGGGAATAATGTGCCTTTTTATTTTGTGATATTTTTCTTATTTTGTGGCCTTTCCTTTGGACAGTTGCGATACTCTATTACAGAAGAATTAGAAAATGGAGCACTGGTCGGAGATCTGGTGCAGGACCTGGGACTGGATATTCGAAAGCTCGCCACACGAAAAATTAAGGTAACCTCCAACAGCGGTAAACGCTATGTGATTGTCAACCCCAAAAATGGTAAATTGTTTGTCAATGAAAGGATCGACAGGGAGACACTATGTGATTTAACCAGCACCTGCCTTATAAATTTGGAGGTGCTTGTCGAAAACCCCAGTGAGGTGCACCATGTCGAGGTGGAGATCGTGGATGCCAATGATAATGCGCCGCAGTTCCCCAGAGACGAGTATCAACTGGAAATCACAGAATCGGCTTTACCGGGGTCTCGTTACCCAATTGACAATGCTGAGGATGCAGACATGGGGTCCAATTCAGTTCGCATGTATCAGCTTAGCACAAACGAACACTTCGCGCTGGTTTCTAATAAACCCTCCCTAAATGCAAAGCACATCGAGCTTGTGCTCAAAAAGCCCCTTGATCGCGAACAGACGCCTTACCACCAATTAATTCTAAGTGCTGTGGATGGTGGGACACCAGAGAAAACAGGCACTGCTAGAATCAACGTGCGTGTCTTGGACTCAAATGACAACGTCCCCTTGTTTGACAGCTCGGTGTACAAGGTGAAACTGTTGGAAAATTCTCCCAAAGATACCCTGGTAATTAAGTTGAATGCAACTGACCTAGATGAGGGCACAAATGGGGAGGTTTATTACTCTTTCAGCAGCTACACTCCAGAGAGAGTGAGGCAGATGTTCAGCATGGACACCAACACAGGAGATATAAGAGTGAGGAGCAATGTTGACTACGAGGAGACCAACTCCTACGAAATGTACATCCAGGCAATGGACAAGGGCCCCGGAGCTGTGGCAGCACATTGTAAGGTTGTGGTAGAGGTGGTGGATGTGAACGACAATGTCCCTGAGATAGTGTTGTCATCTCTGTCGAGCCCTGTGAGGGAGGATGCCCGTGCTGACACAGTCGTGGCCCTCATTAGCGTGACTGATCGGGACTCTGGCGCCAACAAGCAGGTGAGCTTGGAGATCCCTGCAGGCCTCCCTTTTAAGATCAAGTCATTCAGAAATTACTACACCCTGGTTACCTCAGCCTTCCTGGACCGCGAGACCACCGCTGCCTACAATGTCACTCTCAGTGCCACTGACGGAGGAAACCCACCCCTCTCCTCTCAGAAAACCATACAGGTGGACGTGGCCGATGTCAATGACAACCCACCGCGTTTTGAGCAGACATCGTACACCGTCTACGTGACAGAGAACAATGCCCCGGGGGCCTCTTTGTGTACTGTGAAAGCTCAAGACGCAGACATCAAAGAGAACGCACGCATCACCTACACAGTGCTCAATGACAACAACCATGGCATCCCTGTCACCTCCTATGTGTCTGTGAAGGCCGATACAGGGGAGGCTTATGCCCTGCGAGCGTTTGACTATGAGTCACTGAGAGAGTTTCACTTCCAGGTCAAAGCCCAAGACGGGGGCATTCCTCCGCTCAGCCGTGTTGCCACTGTCTATATCTACATAATGGATCAGAATGACCATGTGCCACAGATAGTCAACCCTCCAGGCAACGGCACGCGCTCCATTGAGACGGTACTAAAGAACGCCGAGCCTGGTATCTTGGTGACCAAAGTGGTGGCATATGATGCAGACGCTGGTCCAAATGCCTGGCTGATCTATGTGCTGGAGACGGCCACTGACCTGGACCTGTTCAAGGTGCATGAGCACACAGGAGAGATCAGGACCACACGGAGGGTCCTGGAGGACAACTCCACCTCCTTTTCCCTGACTGTGCTGGTGAAAGACCATGGCCAGCCTGCTCTCTCCTCCACTGCCACCATCAATGTGGCTGTCATGGAGGTGCCACCCAAGCTGACTCCTGACCCCAAGAGGATCATCCGACCTCACAGCACACTGCTTTTCTCCAACGTGACTCTCTACCTGATTGTGGCTTTGAGCGCTACCACGTTTGTTTTCTTGGTTACTGTGGTGGTGTTGGCCATCGTACGCTGTCATGCCTACTGCACCCAGCCTGGGTCCTGCTCCCCCTGCTGTGTGTCGCAGAAGCCCCCACCAGATGGTGGGAGCAGTAGCGTAAGTGGTGGTGGAGGAGGCAGCGGTGGAGGTGGGCCACAACCTAATAACAATGTGGTGCTACGGAGAGACCTCAAAGTGGAGCCTCACTACATTGAAGTGCGTGGGAATGGCTCTTTAACAAAGACTTACTGCTACAAGACCTGCCTGACAGCCACCTCTGGTAGCGACACTTTCATGTTCTACAACACAGGACGTCCCATCAGTGGCACCTGGGGCAGCGGCGCCGAGCGCTTCTTCACGAGTGGAAGTGGATTTGTACGCAGACTGAGTATGCCTGATGCCTCGATGCAAATCTGCCCAGAGGTGTGTCATTATTTTTTTATGTTCATCTTTGTGTGCATAACTGGAAGGTCATGAATCATCATGTTTACATGGGCTAATATTAGTGGCTTTTAAATTTATTTTATCTAGCTAGAACAATATTAGTTCCAAATAATATCACCCCTTCCTGTGATGACTGCTGAACTGAATGCTAGCGGGCCTCATTCTGTTTGTTCTGTTCCCAGTTATACTGTGCAGTCCCTCCACCCTGCTCAGCACTCACAACACATTAGTGTCAGTCCTCGTGTTTTTCAGGGGTCCTGTGCTATTTCTGATGATTCAGAGATTTGTGTTTCAGTTTGATGTTGTCATCATATATCCACTAGGAACAGGTCATGCTTTCTCCACCACTTGCTCACTCTCTGTGCAAGTGGGTTTGACCTTATCACAGTGTGCCAGGTTGTCAGACTGCCACTGTGTGTGTGTGTGTGTGTGTGTGTGTGTGTGTGTGTGTGCGTGTGTGTGTGTGTGTGGCTGTGAGTGTGAGGTGGACTTTCCTAGCTTCTAGTCAATAAATAATTGAAAACCTGCTCTTGTTCCACACTTTTCCCTCTGCCTACTTTT
>OMOV01066742.1:2696-14892 GCA_900312565.1 Beryx splendens | reverse complement strand
GTGTCTGGCGGGCGCGGAGCGTTGCGTTGCGCTCTGGTATTAGCAGGCAGCTGCGCACCGAGCCACTCTCCCCTCCCTCCCCTCCCAGCCAGCCAGCATCTCTGCTCTTCTCGCACCGACCATTCGCTGTAACCGGGGAATCGGCTCCACACGGCTCGCTTCGCTCACTGCGATTGGCGTCCTGCGAGGGATTTCACACAACCAGGTATGTGCAGCGGCGCAGTCCATTTGGGCGCTGGATGCGTGTTTGCATGGCACGGGGGATCTTTGCTGTGTGCTTTGACTTCAGCCTATTTCTTCTTGTTGCTTCCCTCCCCTCCCTCCGTGGCCCTGTCTATGGATTAATCAAACCTTATTTGAGAATGATGCGGTTTGATGGCATCATCTGTCGATATAGCTGGGATGAATAATATTTTAAAAAACGACTGGTGATCAGTGTTATTTACGTAGTCTATGTGATCATCGCTCGATTTCTTATTTCTTATTATTTATTCCAGCTGTGGTACAAACAGTGTCGATAACACAAATGTGCCGTTACTCTCATTCTCACCTTTCCCCGTGTTATTTTGCATAACCTACAACGTGAACGCATGTGAGCAATGCTGTTGTCTCACACCGGGCAAATGCGCGGAGAGGCTGGTTCTTGTCATGCCGGCCAAAGGGACGGTGATATTTTGATTCATTAGGGGAGACAAGCTGTTGTGGTGCTGGCTGGTTTCCTATGGTTGGCAGTCAGATATTTCAGTGTTGGGAAATACACAGACTAGGAGACGGAAGGGCAGATTGTAGCTGAGGATGGGCGTGTGGATAATATTGGTGATATGTCGATACACACACCCTCACACGCTCAACCCCCACTCGTGTGCACACGCAGCCTGCTGCTGCCACTCTCTTCTCCGAAAGCAAGATACACACATGCGTGCTTAAAAGCATTCATGCGCGGAGAGGCGCACGGCGCATGGCGCACATGTGTGTGCACGCACACGGCTGCACACACAAACACGCACGCGCATGCACACACCCCCATGAACACTAATCCACACTCAGAGCCATAATCCATAATCATGTGCTCTGGAGACATGACGTAACACATGAGCATCTTTCATCTATACATTTTCAAAGATTTACCCTGAATATTGTGCTCAAAGTCACGTCAGCATCATAACAACAGGACCAGCACATCACAGTATGCAGCGTAATTGCTTGCGACATCATTACCTCAAATTGGCATACTTACATTTTCATCAGGAGAAAATAGCAGATTGTACTATTGTGAGAAATAGGTTAGCATGCCTCCAACTGACACTCGTTTTCATTAGAGGAGAGTAGCAGAGATTGTACTGCTGTGAGAAATGGGTCGTTTTAGAGCTCTGTGCTAATCAGATGCATTAGGATAGAGAGGAATAGGTCCCTGGACATCCATGCAGGCCCTGGGGCGTCAGTGCCTCCAGCGTAGGGAGTGGGTGTGGCTGAGGTGCTCCCCCTCTCTCCACCGGAGGTTTCTGTCTGACTCACACACGGGAGGGGCTGTACCTCAGGGCCACAGGAATGCCCAGGTTTTCCTTTACAGCAGGGAGAGGCAACTCTTTTTGAAAAGAGTGAGCTGCTTTAAGAACAAAATCTTTTGCAACAATGTCCTAGGGAAGTAGTTGTAGGGTGAGTAAGAGTTACATACATGCACATAATCACATCTGGGAGCAGCTCAGTCAGTACAACCGCAATCTTGTACTGCTGGCCAGAGAGCATCTCCACATGCCTTGCTCAAAGGCACATGGACAGTAATTGTTATGGCTGGAAGGAGCAGACCCAGAGGGTAGTGGGGATAAAAAAAAATATAGACAAGTCATAAAGAGGGCTGTGGACGACATGACGTGTATGAACATGTGCTGTTCATATCTGAAACCCAATTATATTATGCACCGAGGCATATATGATATAATAAACTCAATAATAGCTACCTAATGTAGGGACTGTATTTAAGGAGAGGAATGAGCTGCTTTAATGGTGGAGGGTAGAAAATATGATGTGATGTGTGCGAGCATGCTACTCACATGAGATACCTATGTAACTTACATTCTGTATGAAATCATCCCATAATATAAACAATACCTAATGTCCATCTTATCTCTCCATAGAACGTAGTGTTACTTTCCATCATACTGGATCTGCTTACAGTATGCCTACATACAGTGCTGAGGATTAACAGTAGTGGAGATGGATTACCCAACATTCAATCCCATTCTATATGTGCTCGTCGTCGTGCAATTGATCTGAAACGTTGGCTGTGAATGAACTGTAGTATTTGAGTCATGGCATGTTGCTGCTGGCTTTGCTTAGAGAGCCATGTCAGCGCAGATCCTGTGATCAGTTTGATGCACACGCACGACTGTGGGATAAGGTGATCTAGTTATCTGTCATCCTTTTCTCCTAATTCTTGCATCATTACTCTCTAATGGGACGATGCAGGAAATACCTTGTGGGCATTATCAGGTCATTTGCATACCAACTCTCGCTCGGGGAGAGGGTGAATGCTTCATTTGTCAAACCTTAACATGCAGATGTCAGGGTGTAGACTCTGTAAAGGGAAAGGCAGCTCCCTAATTGGTAATCAACACTCATTAAACACTACCACTCTTTTAGCGTGACTTGTCCAGGCAGAGTGCAGCCACAGAGCAGCGCAGCGCTTCATAGAGGCGATGTTCCAGTGGCTGCTAGAGTATACGGTGGCTCACATGTGGTCAGCTGTGCTCATAGCTCAGTGCTGCATGTACAGTGGTGGCAAAAAATAAGATAAAAATGCATGTTCTGTGGAGAAACAAACGCAGGCCAAATGTAATCCATTATGATAATTGGTCAAAATAGTGACCAGCATTAGGTGTAATTCATAAGGGGAGTTGTATCATAATGGTAGAGACAGTCATTTAATGAGATACTTTGTAATTTTGCTTTTTGCATACTAGGCTATATGACTGATAGTATGTGAAATGTTAAGCATGACCTTTTTCCTTGTTGCGGGATCCATATCCAGGTATCACTGTGTGTTTGTGTGCATGTGTGCATGTGTTGAGAATCAGAATAAAATATAAGTGCATTTACATGTTGAAAGGTTTTAACCCAGTTTGTGCAGTTAACAGATACAAGATGATATAGATATAGAAAACAGAGAATAGATTTCTGAGATAACCAGATACAATAAGACATGAACTCATGAATAGTATAGTTACACTCTGAAGTGTTAGCTGCAGTTGCATGGTGTCTTTAGATTGCACTGTAGCGTTATGCTTGTTAAAAATGTGTATGTATCAACAGTATAAAGTGTAAGAGGTAACAATTAGCATGATAAATATGATAATGTATTCGTTGATGCGTGAGAACTAGTTTTGCCAGTTTAACAGTGTGATTAGTGAGGGGCCTGTGGCTTGTTGGGGACAGTCACCACATTTGGAAAGTAAACTGTTTAGTAGGTGCGTGTACTGTTTGTTCAGGTGGCTCGTGCGTGTGAAAAGTGTTTAAAATAGACACGAGAGAAAGAGTAGACTAGATTGTCTTTTCATAGGGTGATGATAGCTGTGTGAGTCATCTCGACTTTGGCTTTTGTTCATAAAGTCACACTGAGACTCTGATTAGCTCCGTCTGACTTCCTGCCTGTTGGTGGGCGTAGTGATTGGCTACCTGCTTCTTGGCTGGCTCAGTGATTGGCTGCCTGCAGGCTCCCAGACGGGTGTTTGTGTGGGGTCCCATTTTCAGAGCGTGTCCTGTGGTCAGGATCCTGCTTTTTTTTTTTGGCCCTTAGTATTTATTGGGATGGACACCAACCAAGTTAATAGTTCTCAACTAGGTTTGCAACAGGACCTAAATTTGACCTCAACTGATGTTGCACCACATGTCATAAACAGCAAAATAAAGAACTTTTATAACCAAGTTAAACATCCACAAGATATTAATGCATACTCCTCTAAAATGTATTGTGATAAAGACTTTAAAAATATTGATTCCCCCAAAAACCACTGTTGCTGCTGCCGGAAACATCACTTCTGTGATGCATTTTACGTTATGCATTTTGCATATTGTGAGCCAGAGGATTTTTCCTATAAGGACCTACCCAACACCGGGTGTTTAGAACAGCAAATGTAGCAAATGTAAAAGATTTTATGAACTTGGTATATGTTGAATTACTATTGTGTTATATCAGTCATTGACAGAGAGTTGCAAAACTGACATGTATTTATATGAAAATGACCGATAATTTCTTTAAGGTCCTGGAAGAATCCCTGAGTTATTGTTTTTGGCTGAGACATTGCCAGGGGCTAACCATTATATTATATAAAGAACAAGAGGTAGACAAGAAGAGGCAAAAAAATGCTATTCAGTCAAATTCAACTGATTTTCTCACCTATTCGCTGAGTGCGCACCGTGCAATTGACAAAGATATAATAACACAAACAGATATTGAAATGGGAAAAAAGAATAATAACCAAATATAAAGCAATGAAACGTTCACACTTTATTTGTTAATTGCAGCGTGTGGGTAATCTCAAGGACGTAGCTTTGTGTCAGTTTTGGAAGCCTTTGTGAAAGCAAGCTGTGTTTTGAAAAAGAAAGTGATGGAAATCATGGGTGTTATCATAGCAGGATATCATTGGCATTCCTTCACACCTGCTGTTCACACAGGGAAGTGAGGCTTCTAAGGGCTACACCGATGGAGTGGAGGTAGTCTAAAGGTTAGAGAGGTGAATTTATGACTGGGTACTGATTGGAATCCCTGGACCGGCCAGGAAAATCCTGGTGGGCGAAGCAAGACACATAACCCTTAACTGCTCATTGGACAACAGTACTGCACACCTCCCACGTTATACATTATATATAAATGTACACTTTATATATAAATGTACAGTATAAATGTGAAGCAGGGCATTGCCGACGAGTATATATGAGTAATGGTTAAAAATAAATGATCCGTGGGCAAATGTTCACAAAGAGCTGAGGCTGGAAATAAAACATTGATTTTCAACTCAAATAAGTAGGCAAGGGATTGAGGATTTCGTCAATACTAAAAGTTCTGTCCATCCGAGTGAAAAGTTCATAGACACAAATTCAAGAGAGATTTCCAAATTTCCACGTTTGGAATTCATGAAAGTCTTGGAAATGCGTTGAAATCAGTTGAGGCAGTCAATACCTGGTGTGATTTTTTTTTAATGGGGGGCAGTTTTGGGTCGTGAACCATCAGTTCAAAAGACTGCCATTGGGGTCTGGCTTTATGCCAGTCTACGATGGGGCTGAGTCACGAAACCGCCTCATACCATAAAATATAGTCCCTCTACAGCTCATCCAATCGCCATTTCAATTCTATAATGGCAAATTTTGATGTTTTACATATAGGACAATTTGATGACAACATTTTCAAATAGTCTGTAATCGACAGATGATAGTGTGACAGAAACAGTCAAAGCACTTTATGCACCAAGTGGACTGTCTAAAAGTGACAGATGGCTTAGATCCTTATCCTTTCTACAAGGCGTGGTAGCTGCTGCTCACCCAGTGGTTCACCCAAATTGAGTTTCTTAAAATTAAAAAAGTTAAAAATCGCACAAGACCTTTCAATATTACGTATACTATATACAGTATGTTTGCCTTGTACAAACATTCTAGCCCCAGGCTTGCCTCAATGCTTATGCCATGAAGCTAACAAATAGTCGAGCCCCTGGGTTCATTCCATCATACAGTACTGGCAGAGGCGGCACATCCACGCTGGCAACCTAGCCTTAAGCTCTATTTGCTATTGCCTGGTCCTTCTTTAGAGCCCAGCAGTAAAAGCTAACTGTGACGCTATGTTTCACAGCTCATTTGAAGTGAGCATGTCTCTGTGGTCATGAGACTGTGGATGCATCGGGCTCTAAACCCCAGAACTAATGTGGAGCAGCTGTCAGATCCTCTGCACAACAAACATCCCTCTTTCCACTCAGTTGGCCAGTTCCACTCTATAGCAAATACACACCTCCCACAGCCAGTCCAAGCTGTTCAAGGTTCAACACTCTGCACTATGACTCAAGAGGTCTCTGGCCTCTGTCCTATGCTCCTCAATCAGCCATCGTGTGCTCTGCACGGCTGTGTAGTCTGTCCTAAACATACAGTAGACACATCACTGATGATTCAGCACAGGCACTGAACCATTCGAGTTATCGGTGACTGGGAAATCAAATGGGTAACAATATACTGTATGTCTTTAACTTAATCATCTAAATAAAGCATCGCTGTCATCATCATTTACATGATCGATAAATGGACAATTTACAAAAAGTTAAGAGTATGTGCACCCTGAGTATAAACCAAATATTATCCAGGCTATTTAGCTTCAGCATTATTCATCACAGCCCAGAGACCTATTGTATCATTTTGATGCCCGAAATTTGACGTGCAAATCCAAGCTAACTGTTTGGTTATCATTAACACACTGCTGAAGCATGATCAGGGTTTAGTTTGGTATTTACACTAAGGCACTCCTGTGTGCCACGGGGACTCTTTCTAGCAGAGCATTGGAGCACTGAAGCGATTAGAATAATTGGCCATCTCCTGCTGTAGAAACAAGGTACATCAGTGCGGCCAGTGGCTCTATTGAGCCTGACTGACACATAAGCACACACAAGCACATGCATGTGCGCGCGCGCGCACACACACACACACACACACACACACACACACACACACGCACACGCACACGCACACGCACACGCACACGCACACGCACACACACACGCACACGCACACACAGAGTAATTATTTCTCTCTCTCAGCACCAAAGGTGTACAGCAAAAGTGATTTCCTTTGCATAGTTATATACAATAGCCTTTTTAACAGGTAGATTAACTACTTTTTCACCTTACTGATGGCAAATTAATGACTTTCAATATAGTGCATGCCCTAATTGTTGTGCTTTCTGTTTAACAGTGAGTGCGAACCAAACATCTTCAACCAAATTGTAAAGTAACTATTCTCTCTTTTTCTTTCTTTCACAGAGATGCGCCTTTTCTTGAAGAGGGCCACTGGATTTAAAAGTATTTGTGAGTCTCCACTCAAACTGTGGTTTTAGTGATTCTGAGCTGGGCTTCCGCTGTCAAGAACAGGTTGATTGTGCCTGGCTCACCAACGCTGTGTTCTCAGCCAACTTCTCCTTCACTGCATGAAGTAAAACACTCTACAGGATTGCTCTCCATGGTTTCTGCCCTAATCAAGACCATATCATCGTACATTGAAAAGATTTGCAAAGGAATGTTTACAAAGAAATTGGCGAACCCCATAAAGAAGAAAGAGAGAAGCGAAAATAAAGAACCCAAATTGACCACTGATTTGCAAGCACACAATCTAACTTTATCTACCACGCTAAAGACTACAGTTAAAAAGATCTCCCAATGCTCTTCGGCACGTAACATATCGCTTGAAGAGGACGACAGCAAGAACGACTGCTCATCCCTTTCACCCACATTCAGTTATCGTGTAGCTATAGCAAATGGACTCCCCAAAAACTCGCTTCTTTTGAATAATAATGAAAGTATCTTTCCAGAGGTTCTTTCAATTGATAGCAGCTACTCTGACTCCTTGAGTGAGCCCAAACCTATCCGCAGACTGGATGAACATAAATCACACACTATGCCAGTAAGACGGAACAGGAAGAGCCTCATCAGTTTGGCTCCCTCTGATGGTAGTTCAGAGGGTGAGCGGGTGGAACGCTCCAGTCTACACACGCTCCGGCTGGGCGCCCTACGCAAGCTAAGGAAATGGAAGAAGAGTCAGGAATGTGTCTCCTCGGACTCCGAGGTGAGCAACTGGAGGAAGACCCTGGGCATCCGGAGCAAGTCCCTGGATCGCGCCGGCCGGCAGCAGAAGAGCTCCACCCTGGAGCCTGGCTCCTCCTCCACTGGGTGTATCAGCCAAACCCAGGATGTCATGGAGATGATCTTTAAGGAGCTTCAGGGGATCAGCCAGATAGAGACAGAGCTGTCTGAGCTGCGTGGCCATGTAAATGCCCTAAAGAGCTCTATTGATGAAATCTCCAGCAGTGTGGAAGTAGTTCAGAGCGAGATTGAGCAGCTTCGCTCAGGATTTGTCCAGTCCAGAAGAGAAACACGTGATATACATGACTACATAAAACAGATTAGCCACCAGGCCAATAATTCAACACTGAGGTTCATTAATGTTCCTGAGGAAAAGTCAGAGAAAACTGAGAGTGTTATATATAAAATAATGAAAGACAAAATGGGATTTATTGATGCCCATAAATCAATTAAAATTGAGCTAGCTCATAGGTTAGGGCAACAACGAGAATGTTCCAATGCAAAACCTCGCCCTATTATTGTTATTTTTGCAACACCTCAAGATAGGGATTTAGTCTTGAAAAAATGTTATAAACTTAAAGGGACAGGTATTACAGTCTCTACTGATAGCTTAACCCATGATGGAAAGGAGAGAAAAGACAAAGCAATGTCTTCCTCACAAACCTATGAAAGCATGGATATAAAGGTCTCAGGAAAGGATAAAGTAGTGGAGAGTGATGACTGGGACTCAATGGACAGTGATAAAGAGTTAGATGAATTGAGCAGAAATAAATATGCAATGGTGATTTCAAAGCCTGTTCACAAGAGCAAATCAGAGAAGAGGAGGTCCCATGACCATCGGTCAGGAGATGAAGCAGGGTACTCAGGCTCAGTGCACTATGCTGATGACTCTTACGATGACCCAGACAAGCATGCAAAGGCATACTACTCTGATTTGACCCCTGGCTGGCTTTCCCAGAGTGACTACTCCACTCCTAAACTCAGCCGCTCTGAGTCTGACTGCTCAAAACTCTGCCAGTCATACTCTGAAGACTTCTCAGAGAGTCAATACTTTACACGGGCTAATGGCTGCTCCCTGCTGTCCTCCTCAGATCAGGAACTGTGGCAGAGGAAACAAGAGGACATGGCCTCCTCCTGGTATGCTAGCCCAAGCCACAATGAGGCTGAGACCACAGAAACTATTGACAGTGGGGTGAGCAATGGACTTGTATGCATGTCAGGGGACAGAAGCCACTACAGTGGCTCCCAGCTCTCTCTGCAGGGTGACCTCTCACCCTGGAAAGACTGGCATCATCTGGAGCAAGGGGCTGACTCTGGCCTGGAAGCCTCCATAGAGGTCAGCAGCCCCTTTGACCCATCAACCATCCCTGGTTTCCCAGAGAACATCACTAAATGCCAGGAGGTTGATTTACAATTTGAAGGGGATGAAGATTTTATGATGCTTGACAGAGTTTCCGCCCTGCCACCCATAACCACTCACATCATTCCTCCTATCACAGAAAGAGAGTCTGCCATGAAAACATCTGTTCGCCAGTCTAAAGAGGGATGTAAAGCGATCACTAAAGAAAGTGCTAAAGTGGCATCTAAAGATGCATCTAAAGCTCCTTCTAAAGTGACACATAAAACAGCGACCAAATTGGCTCCTAAAGATGAAAACTCTAAAATATCATCTAAGGAAGGCCCTAATGTATCTGCTAAGGTTTCACCTAAAGTGGCCTCTAAAGCAGCTCCTAAAGAGTCATCTAAGGACCTTCCTAAACCAACAGCTAAAGAATCTCCTCAAGCCGTCCCTAAAGAGGGTCCTAAACTCACCCCCAAAGAGGCTACTAAGCCTCCCCCTAAAGAAGTGACTAAAGTGACATCTAAAGTCACTTCCAAAGAGGCCACTAAAGTCACGCCTAAAGAGGTCACTAAAGTCACTTCTAAAGAGGCCACTAAAGTCACTGCTAAAGTGACCCCAAAAGATAGCCCATTATTGACACCTAAAGAAAGTCCTAAAGAATCACCTAAAGAGAGTCCTAAAATAACACCAATAGAGAGCCCTGTTGCAACCCCTAAAGAGTCTCCTAAAGAATCCCCTAAAGAATCCCCTAAAGTCATTGCTAAAGAGCCCCCACAAGTTACTCCTAAAGAGGGTCCACAAGTTGCTGCTAAAGAGGTTACCAAAGAAGCTGCAAAACCGACCCCAAAAGAGGGCCCTAAGGAGGTTCCTAAAGTATCATCTAAGGAGGCCCCTAAAGCGACCCCTAAAGAAGCTCCTACAGTTGCACCTAAAGAAGCCCCAAAGGTAGCCTCTAAGGAGATTCCTAAAGTGCCCCCCAAGGAGGCTCCTAAGGTGGCCCCCAAGGAAGAGCCTAAAGGGGCCCCTAAGGAAGCCCCTAAAGCAGCTCCGAAGGAAACATTCCCTGAACTGGATGTCAATCATAGCTTTCACCAGACTCAGCCTAAGTCTGCGACCATGTACCGCAGTCAGAGTGAGATTCGTTCAGAGAAGGTTGAGGAGGTGCCCAAGTCCTGGAGCAGTAGGCTCAGCATAGATCTCAGTGAGAAGTCCTTTGGCTTTGGCTTTGGCTCTACACTGCAAAGGGCCAAGTCGGCCCTGGAGGTTGTCTGGAAGTCTGGCTCTCAGACCCCTGCCCCCGCTGAGGAGCCCGCCAACTCCTCCTCCTCATTTATGGGCCGCTTCCGCACCCTGTCTACGTCCACTGCCAATGACTCCAGTACTACCATAGACTCAGATGTCTACACAGAGCCGTTCTTCTACAAGGCGGAGGAAGAGAAACCAAATGCAGCAGCAGCAGAAGTTGGGGAACAGCCAGTGGACAATGAGACTCACTATGTTGAGGTGATGGAGCAGGTGCTAGCTAATCTGGAGAATAGAACTAATGCCAACGAGGCAGAGGAAACAGATGAGCCTGTGCAGGAGTATGAGTCTTCTCAGGACTATGTTGTGTCTGATGACATTGAGGCCTCTCAAGACAATGATGCCTCTCAGGATTTTGAGGCCTCTCAAGATTTTGAAGCCTTAGAGGACTATGAGGCAAGCAAAGAGGTGTGTGTTCTGGAGTATGATTGCAGTTTGGATGAGCAATATGATGGAGAGTACAGCGAGGACTATGAAACCCAACTGACTGAGGACACCGCTGAATATGACGCCATGGTGGAATACGTGGATGTAGAAGAACCGGATGAGACCGAGGACAATGATGTGACAGAGGAGATGGACGAGGGGGATGAGGAGTTAGAGGAGATAGAGGAGATAATGGAGGAAGCCTCTGAAGTGTCTCAAAAACCACAACAGCAGGAGGATGAAAACAAAAATGTTCCAGAGGAGAAGCCTGCAGAGGCCCCACCCAAGAAACGTGTTCGTCCGACGTTCAAGGAAGCAGCACTGAGGGCCTACAGGAAACAGATGGCTGAGCTGGAGCAGCAGATCCTGGCAGGGGGTATGACTCTTTACTCCTTATTATCTGTCAAAGTGTCATTTTGATATTGTAGTGATTACATGCTCTTACATATGCATCACATGGCCATAACATGGGGCATTTATATAATATTACTCAACCATCAGAAATATGAGAAAGAAGCACCTGGGATTTTTTAAAACTTCAATTATGTAATAGTAGTAAGTCCTAAATGCTGCTAGTGTTAGCCTGCAATCAAAATAAAAATGTCAGTAACAATCTGAATGTTAATGTTTTGCTATTACTCACAATTGATATTAACAGTTATTTGATATTAACAGTTATGGTAACAGAAAGTTCTTCATGTTCTTTAACATTCTACTCATATAAATCCAAAAATATAGGAACTTACACCAGTTCAGGTCTCACTGGTTTATCTTTCAATTCTGTGGTGGAGACGAGTTTAAGACTTGGAACTTTGGTGGTATAACATCCTGGGATTTATGGGAACCTCAGACTTTGTTCCACTGGCACAAAGGATTTGTGGGACTTGAATTGACTTAGGGAGCTTGATTTGCCCCTTACATCTCTTGGAATTGATCATTGATTTTGAGTGAGACAAAGTGAAGAGAGGACTTCCTATGAAGGGGGATGCCAAGGTTAAGTTTGGTGTTAGACTTTGTATCCCCATGGTGCATTAGAGTGAATTGAGGCTTTGGAGATAGATTTGTCAGACATGTTTTCTCACGATTTGTCATGTCTCATTGAAATTTAATAGACCTAAAATGCTACAGCAATCCTAGTCCCCGAAGCATAGCAGACTTCAGTCTGTTATTAAGGATCATTGGGGCCGCGGACAGTAAAAGCAACTGTGAACAATATGATTCTTTACATAGCCACATACCACCTTGCATTGGTGTATGTTTGTGATGTTTTCCCTTTGGCCATAGATCGGAAGAGCGT
>OMOV01066736.1:4542-14894 GCA_900312565.1 Beryx splendens | reverse complement strand
GTGCTGGAGCGTGACTCTTGTTCTCCTTCCGTGTCTCTGGCCGCATGTTTAGGATGCACGCCGTGTCTTTATTGCTTTGGGGGGGGGGAGCTTCTTTGACTGAGTGGCTGATGTTTGCTTTCCTTTGTGGTCGATGTGAGATGTGATCTATTCCATTTACAAGGTGATGAATTCCTCTTGTTGGTATCTGTGCATGCTCGCTTGTTGAAAGCCGGCCGGCTGTGTGTGTTTGCAGGGTGGAGAACTCCTGCTCCAAGCTCGTCCAGGCAGCTCAGATGCTGAAGGCAGATCCGTACTCTGTTCCTGCACGAGATTACCTCATCGACGGGTCCAGAGGGATCCTGTCCGGGACCTCCGACCTGCTGCTCACCTTCGACGAGGCCGAGGTGTGCGTGTGTGTGTGTGTGTATGTGTGCATCTGTGCGCACGTGTGTGTTTGTATTTTTGTTTGTGTTTGCATATTTGTCTTCACTTAAAATCATAATACGTCTTTAGTTTTTTTAGTTTCCGTTTATTTGCACATATTAAAAAAAAAAAAAATGCATTAAGAAAATTACCAAAGAAAGAAATGGAAACAAATGTAAATGTGCATTTGAGGTAAAAAGCCCAAGATGAGCTTATATCAAAACCTCAACTCACTCAAGTCGCAAACATTGACAGTTCATTTTACAGATATTAACAAATCATATAAATCTCCAGGATATTAGGCAAGCGATCACATTAGCAGCTGTCTGAAATCGAAACCTCTTTCATTTTTCTTTTAAATACATTTAAGGAGGGGGATGAATCTGCTAAATAAGACATTTTATTCCAAACTGTGAATCTCTCTTACTCCAAAGGTGTGATATTTTTCAAGTATTTTTTGGTACCGCCTTGTCTCTGTCTGTCCTGTGTGTTCTTAAGGAGAGATAAAGTGTGTCTTCCACTGCTTTATATAGACATACAGTACAGACGGAGGAGGAGCAGGGACTCAGCCTAGAGCTTCCAGCAAGCCTGTAATGGAGTCTCAAAAGTAGCCAGATCTAATCACTTAGATCTAATGACTTCCCCCCTGTCATAACTCTTGATGTGTGTGTGTGTGGACCCATGAGTGTATTTGAGCTTGTGCACGTGTGCGTGTGGGGCTGTGTTGCCGTGTGTGTTTATGTATGTGCTTGTGTGGGAGGTGGGTGTATTGGATGTATAATGGCAACACCATAAGTGGAATCACATTGAGCCCGTGATATGCACACGATGTCTCATCACCAGCCTCATTTTTGAAGGCCTTACTTCTTACAGTCACAAGACACACATCACAAGACTGCACACACACACACACACAAACCCTGGGGTAACTTCAAGGCCTATCTAAAAGAAGCTCATGCACGCACTGGATTTGGTTATAAGCTGCAAGAGAAATTTGCCTGTAACCATAATCAACCAATGTGTTTTACCAATATACATTATTTTCTGCGCGTGATTATGTCTGTGTTGTCTCGTAGGTGCGTAAGATTATCCGCGTGTGTAAAGGCATCCTAGAGTATCTGACAGTAGCGGAAGTGGTGGAGACCATGGAGGACCTGATCACTTACACCAAGAACCTGGGACCAGGTCAGCTGGGGCTGTTTATGGTCTTCTGCAATACTGAACCAAACTATACCGCTCACAGCCATTCCTCAATGACGAGGATGCTGTGTTGTTCTCAAAGATAGTTAGAAAAAGGGAGAAACACAAAACGTAAAGGTCTAGAAAATCCATTAGAACGTTAAATACAGGTCTGCAAGCAAACCATGTACATCCCAAAATACATGTAAAACCCATATTTAGCTGTCAGCCTGTGTATCAAAATCATGGTCTATTAATTTGGCAGTGGAAAATGTCTGTATTCTGATGAAGCACAACATAAGCTTTTTTTTTTAAACATTAGTAACAACCACAGTTGCTAAATTGAGTCCTGGGAGAAACTGTGACATGTCAAGTCTTTGTATGGGTTACCACGAGAGAGGAAACCATGCAATCAACAACCACTGACCCCTGATATGACACCAAGAAACTTCAGGTCCAGGATCAGAACCTTTTCATTTGCACAAGAGCATTGTGGGACCATAAGAAGACTCTTTATCTTAAAAGCAAAAGGTCAATTGTGTTGTCAGTGTAGAATAATGGGCTGGAGGAAATGCTAAGGCAGTTTCACACTTGAGTGATGCTGTCGACCAGTCATGATAAAGTGTGTTATCGCTGCTCAGTTGGTGAGTACAGTAGAGAATGTCCTCGGACTCTGATCTTTCAAGCATGTTAAAACTATGTTGCCAAGGCCACAGCCAAGGTCAGTTCCATTTCCTGCGTTCCCCTGCTGATTGGTCGATTTTTCTAACCTCTAACTTTTGCAGTCCACTGAATTCTCCCCATTTCTGTCTTTCCTCAGGGATGACCAAAATGTCAAAGATGATTGAGGAGAGACAGCAGGAGCTGACGCACCAAGAACACAGACAGATGCTAATTAGCTCCATGAACACTGTCAAAGAACTGCTGCCTGTTCTTATATCAGGTGTGTGTGCACTTGTGTAAGTGTGTGTGGTGTGCTTATGAGTGTGTGCATGTGTGTATGCGTGCGTGTGAGTGTGGGCGTGTGTGGGCAAACGACAGTGGCACAGCAGCAGAGGAGAGCAGGTCAATGAGCCTCCAACAGTTGTTATAGCAACGCTGATAATTACAGTCATTAGTTGCTAGGGATGGCAGACTGACTACACACACACACACATACAGTACTTACACACACCACCCACTGGCTGCCATCTCTTGTATGCTGCACAAGCAAAGATTCACTGTTACAGCACTCGCAATCTGTACGTTCTTGTTTAAGAAGCAGATTGCAGCCGATTTTATTTAGACTGAAACATCGACCAAGACCCATTCCTCACCTTAACGGACAGTTTACAGTATCCACTCCGTGCTGAGCCCATGCTTCTGTATGAGTGCGATCATAAGCCGTCCTGTCTGTCTGTCCTCAGCTATAAAGATTTTTGTTGCAACCAAGAGCAGTCGAGGTGCAGGTGTGGAGGAGGCAGAGAGGAACAGAAGGTTCACCTTTGAAAAGATGAGTGCTGAAATCAGCGAGATCATAAGAGTCTTACAGCTCACCACATGGGACGAAGACGCCTGGGCTAACAAGGTACAACCCTACGCCTCATGTCAAAACTCAGTTGTGTACTTGACACATTCACACACTCACTCAGCAATCATTTTATCTTTACCCTAAATCCACAAATTAGCAAAATCACCCCCTTACTTAAGTCACACACTCGCTTTCTTCCCTTCATTTTAACCAAACTTGCTCTCAGGAAGCATGTCAGTCTGCCCGTTCACACACATAGCCACACACTCTGTCCCAAACTAGTTGAGGTGTTACCCACATGCCCCTCTGTGCTGCACACAGCATCTCCAGAATTCACTCTCTTTACTTTCTGTCTCCACTTTTCTTTTTGCTCGGTATTATAACTCCTGGTTTTTCTTTTTTCTGTTCTTTCTTTTCCTTCCTCCTCCATTCTTTTCCCCCCTGTAGAAGGTAAGCCTGCTTCTCTCCCCCTCTGCAGTGCTGCAGCATGCGGGTGTGTGTGAGAAAGGGAATATGTCTATGTGTTTATACCTGTCATGCTGGTAAATAACAGTAAGTGTGCTGTGAGTGTTTTACTTGGCTGACTGTAGCCGATGTGATGTTATACTGTACATACAGTACGTACCTCATCACTATACTGTTATATGTGCATCTGTTTGTCTCAGTGTATCCATTTGAATCAAATGGCTTGAAACAGATGACAGTTATTTATCTTTCTCAGCTTGATAACTTATCTGCGTTTGTACTTAACATAGAATAAGTGCTTCAGCCCTTTAATCTATCCTGCGTTTCTAGTCTTTAGTCATGATATTTTTTATTTTTCTTCCTCTTGTTTCTGGGAGTAGTTTACTTTGTGATAGACCTGTCAATGGGACAATACAATTAGCATATTATTTTGGGCAGATATACTCAATCCATCTGGTGGAGAGATATTTTTGGGCACATGAGATCATTTACTGGTAAAGTTAAGATCTGTTTCTCTCGTCTAACCTGTAACCCTGCATGTTTCTCTGCACACAACTAGCTCAGACAAGGACCTGCCTGTGTTTGTGTGTGTGTGTGTGTGTGTGTGTGTGTCTGTTGTGGGCATACCGCATACTCTGTGTATGAGCTCAAGTGCACCTGCGATAAGCACTTAGTGTCAGTGTGTGTGAGAAACACTGGCAAAGGATGAGTGTCCTCTCAGGTCATGAATTATAGAATTAAGCTGGTTGATGTCCAGACACATCCATAATAGATGGGCTGTATTGAACGCTTCCACTTAAGGGGTTCATCATCCTCTGAGCTGGAAAAAGCTTTTGTGTCCAGCTGATATTTCGCCTGGTAGAAACCAATGGAAGGTTTACAGCATGTTAGATCTGAGGTGATTAATTTCCCTCTAATGCCCCCTTTCACCCTTATCATCAGTAAGAATAAGCTGAAGCCATTGCTCACTGAATATGAGGTTTTAGCTTTAAACAGTTTGTGCAGTTATACAGCTCTACAAAATTTCTGAAAGCCATGCACGATGTCTTCTCTTTACCCCAGGATATGGAGGCTATGAAGAGGTCTCTGGCTCTGATTGAGTCTAAGATGGCACAAGCTAAAAGCTGGCTCAAAGACCCCCATGGACAGCCAGGTAACTGCATCTCTTCTTGCCTCCTGCTGCCACACTCAGTCAGTGATTTCCGACTACAATGCCCTTCCATAATCTCATCCTGCGGTGTGTCCTTGCTCCTAGGCGACCCAGGTGAGGTCGCATTGCGTGTGATCCTGGATGAGGCCGCTAAGGTGGGAGAGCTGTGTGCTGGGAAGGAGAGGAAAGATGTGCTGGCCACCACTAAGGCTCTGGGACAGATGACTGACCAGGTGTCAGATCTACGTGCCAGGTAGCGTGTCTGTGTGATAAAAGAGAGGGACTGTCTAGTGTAGTCTAGTCTTGTTTATTTATTAGCCCCTTTATCACAAGCAGGTCTCAAAGGGCTTAACATGCAATCATATACCATACTACGTCATACATACTACATATATACACATTATTACACCCTATGCTACTGTAAGTCATATACATACTTCATATACATTATTTTACTACATACTATTCATCAAATACTACGTGGAAAAGTGTTGTTAAGCTGTTTTCCATAAGCTATACTTCAGTGTCTTCATGTAATGTGCTCTCCTCTGTGGCAAAGGAGAAGTATTTTGTCCGAATGCATTTGATGTGTATGTGTGTTTGTTGTCTCTGTTAGAGGCCAGGGCCCGTCCCCAGGGTGTGTGCAGCGTGCAGCACAGTGTTCACAGGGTTTAGACCTGTTGTTTGGCAAGGTGGACAGTGCCGCCCGCAGATTGGAGGCTCTAATCAATGCCAAACAGGCCATTGCCAGGAGGCTGGACGCTGCACAGGTCAGACAAAACAACAGTAATCACTGGTAACCCTCTCCCCACTGAACCATACCTCCTCTCTATATTCTGTTCATTTTATTCTATTTAATTTCCAAGCACTTTGCTCTTACACGATCGTTTTCTCTGGTCACAGGAATATTGCAAGGACAGTAAGACCTTGACTTACACACTGCAGAGTTTTGGTGGCTTGTAATTTTAAAATTAAGCTTATTCTACTGTTGCACTAGTTGTAAGTTGCTCTGGATAAGCATCAGCTAAATGCCTAAAATGTAGGGGTAAGCATCCTTAATGCTCATCAGGCAGAGAGCGCTCATGTTTTTGTACAGATTTCTACAGTATACATGCTGCTTCTTCTATTATGTGTATCATTTAGGCCTGGCTGGCGGATCCTAACGGTGGTCCAGAGGGAGAGGAGAACATCAGAGCGTTGCTAGCAGAGGCCAAACGTATTGCCGATCTTTGTGAAGACCCCAAAGAGAGGGATGACATTCTGCGCTCCATCAGCGAGATTGCGGGCCTCACTGCCAGACTCGTAGAGCTACGCAAACAGTACGTTCTCTCGCTGTCTCTCTCCTAAACACAACAAGGCATAGAGAGACATATACGCATGCATGACATGATGAGAAAAACGAGCATTGTGAATATTATGTGTAATTCTTAGACCCTCTGTTTCCAGGCTCAAACTGCAACCTCATGTCACCAATAGGTGGCGTGTTTCAGCTGCATGGAAAATATGTTGTTGCCTGTCAACTTGGGGCCTCAGTCCTCCAATAAGGTTTCAAACTGTTTGAATATGGTGTGGAGCCGGATGTGGTTCTGGTGTTCAGTGACTGTGGAGGGCCAGTAACAGCTTCAGGGTTGAAAATGGGTAGAATTTAAAGGGAAATACCACTCAGATTAAGGTTAATAACACTGAATTTCGGCTGTCATCCCTATGCCTAAAGGACATTTTAGGCAGATTTAGTGAACATTCACTACTGTCCCCCATAGCAAGAAATAAGGGAGAAGTACCTCTGATGCTGCAGCATGTCACATAATAAATGTAATTACTTTTTAGTGTTCCTTTTATCGTTACTGGAAAGCTAGATGGGCTTGGTCCGCAGAACAATTCATTAACTACAAGGTAAGTTCGGCTAATCACAGTAAGATAGTCAGAAGTCAGAGTCATGAAAGTATTTTTCCTGTAACTCCTACATTTTGTCAAATATAATAAAAAAAACTGGGTAATATTTCCAATTCATACACTGTATTTTAGTCCTGCAGCTAGAATATTCATATAGTCTATTCCTATGGCCTTGGACAGTTGACAATAAATGGGACATTAACTTTGTAAACTGATTGGATGATGTCCTTGAACTGTTCCAAAAGAGCTTTATATTATTGTGGTCTGAACCAGAACTTGTACTTTTATCCCTTTGGAAAAATACAGGATATTTCCAGGTCATTTTCCAGCAATACAAATTCTTCCTCTTTATTTCTGGTTACAGGAGATGATAGTAAATGTTGACTAATGCAGAGGGTAAAGTGTTACCCTGTGACATAATCCTGTGGTATTTCCCTTTAAGAGAGTGTCATTGAACTTAATGGTGTAGAAGGGAGATCTAACAGGTGATCGGTGAGCCTTGGTACATTTGATGGGATAGGAGAGTTCAACAGCTCATTTCTGCATCTTGTTGGACATGCCTCTTTGCTTCTCCCTCAACTTGTGTTTCTGGGTGTCAGGGGTAAAGGTGACAGTCCGGAGGCACGTGCGTTGGCCAAGCAGATCGGGACGGCACTGCTGACCCTGCAGTCCAAGATCAACCGGGCCGTGGCCAACATGAGACCAGCCAAGCCTGCCGTCACCTTAGAGGGCAAGATGGAGCAAGCGCTCCGTTGGGTGAACAACCCTGGAGTGGACGACAGAGGAGTAGGTGAGTGGGGTTGAGTGATGCCCCCTGGGGAGTGACGACATAGTTTGGTTCGAAAATAAATCCTCTGACCATCCGCGCCTGTCAGCCGTTGTGCATGTTGGATAGTGTGTGAAAGTAGGTATGGCAGCATCTGAGACTCCTTGCATGAGTATTAGCTGGCAGTTGTAGCATCGTGAAAGACGTGAGGTGTTTTCAGTCCAGGGGGAGATTTAGAGTCATGTGTCTCAGTCATGCAGTCTGTAACCTGGCACTGAGAATCAAACCCTTACTGTGCAAGTGGAGGCGATTGAAGCCATTTCCTTAAACGCCCACAGTGATTTATCTCATACATTACTCTCTCTCTCTCTCTGACTCACTCACTCACTTACTCAGAGAGCGTTCTTTCATCGTTTTACACTATACTCTGTGCCTGTGGCTGTATGTGTGTTTTTGATTGTTCTGTTTTGCCTATCTCTCATGCTTCCCCATGGGAGCAGAGTGTGAGAGACTACAGAGCAACGAAGGTACCTACCTACTGATGTCTTCATGTGTGCTGAGAAGATACAACCAAACACTATATACATCTATATATTACTTGCTAGACATTTTCTCAGACCAGACAACAAGCACCTAAAACATCTTCTGTATTTTTAATACCGATAAAGACATACGTATTGCAGTCATTTCTCTTGTAACATGTAACCACTCTCCATGCATTCCTCTCTATCCTCAGTACCTATTATAACTACAGTACACATTACCAATATATATGAAAACATTGGATGTGTAGCAATGCAAGATTGCTCCAGCTTACCTACTGATGGACCTGTAGCCCTGTTATTGAGCTTTCACTCAGTGTCAAGAACAAGTACAAAGAGATTGTGTGATATTGGGTAGCAAGTGTGAAGTGAGAGAGAATGACCTCTGATCCTTGTCTTTCCCCAGGTCAGGCAGCAATCAGAGGAATGGTGGGGGAGGGGAGGAGGCTGGCGGGAGGCCTGGTAGGCCCGTATAGGCAGGATCTGACTGGACGCTGCGATCGCACAGAAGCTCTAATGACGAACCTGGCAGACATGGCTGGCAGAGGTGAGGCTGAGGCTCCTCATGCACGAGCTACAGCCGCACAGCTGCAGGACAGCCTCAAGGTAGCACAACACACACATACACACACGTACACACATACACACACGTACACACACACACACACACACACACACCTACACACACACACACACACACACACACACACACACATGCGTACATATAATCCTCCATTTTGTTCTTAATTGCACAACACCTTTCTCACTAAGTCAAAGTTTGGGCTTAAGACATGCTTGTTGGTGTGAGTAATTAAAACTTGTAAAATGAGCAATCCTTAGTCAAATCTGGTACTCTGTCCTCCTCTGTTCTTATTGGTAAAGAGCTCCATCTAGTGGACCAACATGGAGCACTCTGATGGGAAAATATATTTACTACTGCTGTCCTGTGTTTTTTCACCAGCGTTAGCACTGTATAGCATGTTGGCTTCTCCATCTTAATAGTCTCACATGTTGTCTCCACTGCTCCTGGCAGGACCTGAGGGGGCGCATGCAGGAGGTGATGACCCAGGAAGTATCTGATGTTTTCAGTGACACCACCACCCCTATCAAATTGCTGGCCGTGTCTGCGACTGCTCCCCCGGACGCCCCCAACAGGGAGGAGGTTAGTGATGTGCAACAACCTGTTCTGGTAAAATATTGTGTCAGTGATCCATCCCATCCAGCCATTCAGCTATCTAACTGTCATTCAGATTAATACATAATCCACAACAACAACAACAATAATAATAACTTTATTTGTATAGCACTTTTCTAAAAACAGTGTTTACAAAGTGCTTTACATACAATAAAACCCAAAAGCAGTGATGTGAAACTACCACAATGAATGATAGAAAAATAAAAATAAATTAAAATACCATTTTAGTTGTACCAATAGGTACAACTAAAAACACACAAACAGAGATACAATTAAAAACAGATCAAACTTTACATAAAAGTGTGTGCCGAAAAAGAATGATAAAAAATAGGAATAAAAGGTAATACAAGAGATAAACAGGTACAACTAAAAAACAAATGATGATGATAAACCATTCAAATGTTGTGTGTGTAAGGGATGGTAGCGCGATAGATGCAGGTCATTGTGTTTACAGTTGGACTTTATATCGTTAATGTGTGTTGTAGGTTTTTGAAGAGCGAGCAGGGAACTTTGAGGCCCACGCAGGCCGTTTGGGGGCAACTGCAGAGAAGGCTGCTGCCGTGGGAACAGCCAATAAGGGCACAGTAGAGGGGATCCATGCTGCTGTGAAACACGCCAGGGAGCTCACACCACAGGTGCCTCTGTTTGTTCTGGTGTCTGGTTTTGTTCTGTCCAGTTTTGCATGATTGCATAAGGGATGAAATGGAAATGTAGCCATTAGAGTCTGGTATACACAGTGTGAGTGTGATACACGTTTGTTCATGTGTAGGTGACCTCTGCTGCTCGCATCCTGCTGAAGAATCCCGGAAACCAGGCAGCGTATGAGCACTTTGACACCATGAAGAACCAGTGGATTGACAATGTGGAGAGACTCACTGGTAAGAGTTTTCCTACACTGACACATTGTTGACATTGTTGTTGTTAACTTAGCCATTTAAAGGAGTGACACAATGACATACCGCACCTCCAGTGTTGTCTGTGCAGTCTTTTTCACTGCTGTCTCTGTGTATCTTATGCAACCTGAACCTAGTGTGGAACCATCACAAATGACCGAAGAACTTGGTTGAAACATTGAGTTATAGACGGGTTGATGTTACCTTTAGTGCATGTTTGTGTGTGTGTGTGTGTGTGTGTGTGTGTGTGTGTGTGTGTGTGTATGAGTGTGTGTAGTATAGCGGATTAGTCCAGGGATTAGTGACAGTAGTGATTATAGATCTCTACCAGCAAAAACCATGTAAACACACACA
>OMOV01066636.1:4163-16251 GCA_900312565.1 Beryx splendens | reverse complement strand
TCTTCCGATCTCTGTGCTACATCGTCTTGCATCTTAAAATAGTTGACATTTTGGTGCCAGACCTTCTAACTAACACATTAAAACGCAGTACTTAATAGTTGAGATTTCAGTAGTAGAGCTACTACATGGTGTTTCATTGCCTTTTCTACCGTTGTCTCATGTTGCTCCTGCACAACAAACTGGTCAACTTGTTATTGTATCTGCAAAGGAGAGAATCTACAATAGTTTATATCACACTGATATGGAAGGAAATTACCGCTACTTCTGCTCGATGAACAGTATTTTTAATATTTTCTAAGCTCTTCATTCCTATTGTACAAGGCCCACAGTATTACCTCTACTTATGTCTCTCTCAGTTTGGTTCCTAGGCTTGCCTCCCTCACACGCAGCTTTTCTTACTGTATGACCTCACCTAGCCCCGTTTCAGCATCACTTGGTCGCTGAAGTCTTTGTGCCATCTCCTATTCATGAGACTATTAAGAGATGGAGGGAAATTTCCGATGCTGTTCTGTCTATATGGTTTTCTGAACAAGGGAAAGAGAGTTTCTCAACAAGAGTTTAAGTGATAGCACATCTGTTTGTTCCCAAACCAAACAACACTTCATAAATATCGCTGCTTCCTTGCCTATACATCCCCTTGTGTCCAAGAGAGGATGCAACTGAGGGAGAGGAATGCTTTCAGCCATGTATTATTCACCACTTTAATTCCACAACCCTACAAAAGAGAAAACAGAGTTTGTGTTTATTTTATATATCTCTTAAATCCATAAATAGATAGCTGTAAAATGTTCCTCGTTAAAAATTAATTTACCAGATGATGGGTAGTGAACCTTTCCCTTGTAAAAGATTATGACTAATATCTGCATTTCCTTTCATCAGAAATCCCACAACTCGGTCGGCGTTTGAACAGAAAACAGAATTGCCAAAATAAAGCCTTGGAGTAATTACGTCTGGACTTTTTCAGGGTGAAATGAATAGATTTCAAGTGATGGAAATCCCAACATGAGCTTTCCACTGCATATTTTAAGCCTTTCTTAGAGCACATATGAGAACATTTATACATCTTAATCTGCAATGTTGGATATCTTTTCATCCTATAGTCGATTTATAGTTAGTATAGGAAAGTTTGATATTTGTGACTGAGAAGAAAACGTTATAGGTTAGTTATAGTCACTGTAAATACCTAATACTGCAAGTGCATTTCCAAACTATAACTTAAAAAAGGTAACATTAAGTTAAAAATGTAAAAAAACAGGAAGTCTTATGACTTAAGACTACAATTTCCCACATCTTGTTGGGTAATGTTTTTTTTCATCAGGAGGTTTATTACTTTGACATGCAGTACTAGCTAAAAAAAAAATAAAAAATAATAAAAGCTATCACATGATAAGCTGGTCAAAGCCATCATTCAAATTCTATTTTGTTTAAATTCACTCATACTGAAAGATTCTCCAATCCATCCTATCCTTTAGACCGAAGCATTCTCCAAAAATGCTTTGAGATTTGGGGGAAAGTGGCTGAACAGATTGTTATGTCACCATTAGGGAGCTGTAATAAAGTCATATTTCTTTTGCATTTTGCATGACTGGAGGGCCTTCCACTCTCGCCTGTCTGCTCCTTTCACATCAGCCTGCTTTAAGTGGAGCAGTTCTGGGCTGCAGGTTTTGCCTCGCTGCCGCCAGAGAGTGTCTGTGCCAGATAGCATTGCATGATTACACTCAGCAGTGCAATATTTTGTAGACAGCATTATAGCAGGAGAATAAAATGTCTTAGGCCTCATTAAACGCCCACACTTGGAAATTAGAAACCAGTTATTCATCATTGTAAGGCAAATGGGAATATAAAAATGTGATCTTTGATAACAGGTTATGGATAAGCTACAAGGAAATGAACTGCTTAATGCTGATGTATGGATGTGACAGAAAATCCCTTCTTGATATTAGTGAGATCAGGTAATCACCATGTCTTCTCTTGACCGTTTAGCAGAAGTCTATTGATGTTCCATGAGAGAAGGGGCAACTTAAGCAACGGCAACGTAACGGAGCAGTTAGCGAATAATCTGCGGTCTGCGTGGTGAAGGAGGGACGAGGAAAGCTGCCCGCAGCATAAAGGTCCCGTGGAGTTTTCCTGAGGCGTAAACGGGATTCGTTAACATTCTACTTTTCGCCAAAATACATGCAAACATCCACAGGTATGGAGTAATCAGTGCATACTTGAATTTACAAAAATTAGGGTCTACTAACCCCTGTGCTTGTGGATCATTGTGTGCATGCTGGAAAACACAACACACACAAGGCCCCATTCTCGTGCTTTGCTCCTTATTGTCAAATTTATCGGTACTGGTTGCATGTGTCACTGAAAAAACATCATTTTTGGACAATATTGGCAAATGATAGACAATCATGTGCTTATACTTTTTGTTTCCTCTACTGCTGCAAACTACTTTTACACTTTTACCAGACCAGTTTTACCAATATTATTAAACGCACAGTAAAGCTGAAGAGCTGCCATGTTAATGCTGTTCACATTTTCAAGTGGTATCCTGAACACGTGGCTACGAGTTTGCTTGGCTGCTAATAAATATTTTACCTGTTACTAAATTAATAAACCCTCTGCATTATCATTCATCTGTATCAGTCAAGCTAAAACAAAATAGTATCTACATTTTTGGGTCTTAGAAGTCTTAGAAGATGATGTTACGGAACAGTAGTTATGGATTTAAGGTCTCTTGGAGGTTCTGAGGATCATATTCATATCATATCATATAATATTGTTTGAAAGAGTATAAAAATGCTGTGCTTTACTCGGATGTCTGCATATCTGTGAATTCTTATTTCCATACTAGTACGATTACTTCTCTTAGAAACGTACTGTAGATCAGTAAAAAGTAAACAAATTCTGTCCTTGATTAATTTGTAGTTCTTGATTAAACTTAACCCTTCATACCTATTATCTAACCCAAAAGTTAAAATGCTCCCTTTCTTAACCTTACCCTGATGGTAAATTACAAGTCAGTTTACTTGTCTCAGCATCTCTAACATAGTAATCACCTAAAACTGGATATTAAATTGATAAGGTACCAACAATTCCATCATCTGCATGGCACAACACTTGGCCAGGTTTTACTGAGCAGGCGGTCAGATTCATGGAAGTGACAGACTGGTTTTGACCACAAAATCTGTCAGGTTTCACATTGCTGTTGTTAGGTGAGCTGCCGTCACCTCTTCTATGGAGAATACAGTACGGTTACTGGCTTGCTAACATTAGCAACTGAACCATTAGCAAACCTAGTTCAGAGCGTATTACATACACAGCAGCGCTGCTTAAACAACATTGTGATTGAGTATGTGTTGTCTTATGCTCAAGAAATGATTTATCTATATACGTACTGCCTTCATCATCTCCTGGAGCTACACTGCCATCATACTGTGGACTCCTTAATAAATACAGCTACCAACAAAAATGAAAAGAGTGTTTTGGAGTGTCAGGCCGATATCACAGAGTTTGTGATCCAAGCTGGACTTGTTAAGGATTCTATTACCAACCGTTCTCAACTTGGCATCGCTTCTGCTTGGTTCTTCTTCGTCCCTATCTGGCTTTGATTTTAGCCAAAAAGCCACAGGATACAACTTCCAAAGCATTAGTATTCTCAGCAGTCACCCGGCAATATTTCAGATCACACTAGTTTAAAGTGACAGGCTGCTTAAACTACAGTACATGGGGTGTGAAACAAGCGCCTCTTGCTAACTACAAACATATTATGTAAGGAACAGTGATGGGCCCATGCCTTTTCATCCGCCAACGTCTGTGTTTCATACAGTATTTCCCAACACTATAGTGTTACACCTCTTGGGTAAGGACATGCTAATGCCATTTAAGTGCTTGTGATTTTCCGACATGGTTCTATGCTGCTGGGATAATGTGATAAATTTGGGTGAGAACTCATCTCCTTCCTAATGTTCAGAGTATGGGCACACAGGAGTATATTCGCTGTACATTTCTCCAGTTCTTCCAACTATTTCCTTTAAATTCTCTTTGAGGCAAAATATTAGATTGTGAAAACTGACCAGCGTCGCTTTTATTTTGAAAGTCTTCAAAAGAACAACAAGAACGCTCTGCCTGCGGAGACAATTAGGCCTAATTACAGCATGGGTGAAACCTTTCAAGAAAACCTTTGATTAGACCTTGTTCACTTGTCAATAGCAATAAAGAGGGCAACCGCATTTAGAAAGCAGATCTCTGTACCAAGCACAAGTAAGCACCCCATACTAGATATTAGTTTTAAAAAGACCCCACAGCCTACCTGTAATGGAAACACATCTTGTTTCATTGATTATAAGATCATATAATCAATTAGGTTTATTTGGACATTTCCAATAGTCAGAATTATCTAAACGACAGACCAAGAGGACAATAAACTATGTAGATCGAACACAAGAATATATTTACATTCTAGCTACAGGGGGATTTTCCTATCACCTTTCAATGGCCGACGAAACAATATACTACATGAGTTGACTTGAGGCTTGAAAGGCTACTGCTCACACCACATGATATAGATTACCTTTGGAGAAATCTGGGCTCCCATTAGCACTACTGTTTGATCTCAATGGCACAAATTGATCCAAGGTGAAGAAATTGTTACGTAATTATGATTGATGATGACAAGAAGGGGAAATGATTTGTGCCTTTACATTCTCAGTGAGAAAGCGTTCTTTATTTGAAAGTCTGCAGTAGGGGCTTTTCGGAGCCGTAATGAAATGTGAAGATGCATCTAACATTGGAGAAAATCAATAGCCAAACCATTAGCTTAGAAGATCTACAACGCAGCATGTATGCATATGATTTCATCATTATTCATGCGTCCTGCTGAAACCTTATGGCACAAACAGTACATTTACTAGAAGCTGTGAAAAGCGGGTTGATTTCCCCATTGACACTCGTGCATTTTTAGATATTTCAAAAAGTATTTTTAATAGTTTGGCTTGGCCTTAAGGTCATAAAATATGTTGTGCATATAGAGGACGATTTCAGCAGTAAATCATGAAGAAACAGGACAGTCCTATACACAGTTTTTGCCGGAAAGTGACAATATGGAACACATTACACACAACACATCCGGAACACATTAATGCATGTACATTTAGGTTTATGGCCAAGGCTCAAGGCCAAACAAGAGTGTGAACAAGAGGGTGTAAAGGATTCGGCCTGTTAACGGACACATTTGTAAACTGCATGCGCACCTCTAGATGATGCATGCTCACCCCTTTCACATGTCACATCGGGCGAAGAGTACAATATCACAATCCAAACAATATCTGTAGATGATGGGATGATGGGAAATCAACCAGCTTTTCACAGCTTCCACCACGTGCAGCCTTGATATTATCCCCACAAAATTTCTTAAAGAGGTTACTGACACAGTTGGGCCCTGTATTTTATCAATTATTAATAGCTCGTTGGAGAAAGGCATTTTAAACATGCTGTGGTCCAACCTCTTTTAAATAAACCTAACCTTGATCCCTCTGTTCTCAACAACTTCAGGCCCATTTCTAAACTTCCATTTTTATCAAATGTTTTAGAGAAAGTGGTATCAACCCAGCTTTTAGTTTTTATGTGTCATAACATCTTTGAGAAATTTCAGTCTGGTGTTAGAGCTTTACATAGTACAGAAACTGCCCTCCTCATGGTAACCAATGACCTCCTTTTAGCAGCTGACGGGGGGAAAGTGCAATTTTAATTCTTTTAGACCTCAGTGCAGCCTTTGACACTGTAGATCACGCCATTTTAATCCACCGCCTCAACACCTGGGTTGGCATCAAGGACACTGCACTTGGTTGGTTTTATTCCTACCTTTTAAAAAGAACCCACTCATCTTCTACAACTCACACTACCTGTGGTGTACCGCAAGGTTCTGTTTTAGGTCCGATTTTATTCTCAATCTTTATGCTGCCACTTGGCCAAATTATCCAAAGACACAATGTCTCTTTTCTTACGACACACAGATATACCTTCCCCTGACACCTGGTGACCCAAACAGCCTGGCTGCTGTTGTCTCAATGGCATCAACTGTCGGATGGCACAGAATTTTCTTCAGCTCAATAATTCAAAATCAGAAATCATATTGTTCAGTCCCACAAATTCTATCAGTCATATTGAGAGTGGCCTTGGTCCTCTGTCCACAAATGTGAAGCCTGTTGCCAGAAACTTGGGAGTATCTGACTCTGACCTAAACTTCGAACTACAGATAGAACAAATTGTCCAGTCCTGCTTCCTTCAACTGAGAACCATCTCCAGAATCAAACCAATATTACTACTGTAACTCCCTCCTTTCTGGCATCAACCAAAAGTCACTCACCCGCCTCCAACACAGCAGCTAGGCTTCTTACTGGTTCTAACAGACGACATCACATCACCCCAATCCTGGCTCCTCTCCATTGGCTCCCTGTTCGTTTTAGAACTGATTTTAAGATTTTACTGATCACTTTTAAAGCACATTTGGGTCTGGCTCCAAGCTACATAACAGAGATGTTGACCCCATGAGCCAATGTGCAGCCTCAGATCCTCAGGCGGGGCCCTTCTGGGCTGTTCCAAAGTCTAGACTTAAAACTAAATGTGACCGCGCTCTTTCCATCAGGGCCCCTCGACTTTGGAACGACTTGCCTGAGGAGGTAAGGCTAGCAGAAACACTGACTTCTTTTAAATCATTTCTTAAAACCCATTTATATAGACTTGCTTTTATGTGACGTCATCTTTTTATCATCTTTTTATCTTTTTATTGTCTTTTTATCGGCTTTTTATCGGCTTTTTATCATCTTTCTATTGTCTTTTTGCGTCTTTTATCCTAACTGTCTTAATGCTATCTTACTTTATTTTGGTTTTCATCCTACGGATAATAAACAGGGATCCTGTTTATTATTGTTTTATTGCCTTTTAACAGTATTCTTTTATTTTGTCTGTCAAAGCAGTTTGTAAACTCTGTTATTAAAGGTGCTATAAAAATAAAGTTATTATTATTATTATTGTTGTTGTTGTGACAAATTTTGTGCCTATCCACCCTGATACTACAGCTCACTGTCTCAGAAGGGATGTAATGTCTACAGCCCGACTAATTCTGTGACACATTTACACATGAAAAAAACATGTTCAAAGACAAATGGAAAAGCATGAATGCATTTTTTACTTTCCCGTGGAGACCCATGCCTTCAACGTTTTCTTCCAACAGCCTCAATTGAGCAGGAAGGGTTTTATAGTGCGAGGGCATCTGTGTGACTCACTGTCTAGAATAACTCTCTAAATAAAGAATAAAAGCAATCTGCTCTCGTTTCACTCAATGCACCTTTTCCTTCCCTGTTGCCAGGGGGATGACCAAATGCATTTCATATGCAAGTGTGCACTTCACTGCCCATGAGCACAGCACAGAATCATGTTCCACTTTAAAAACGTTAATTTTACATTTTTAATGACTGGCTGATGGCTTAAGTAAGTGAGTACCACTGACAAGGGGAGATGTAATGCTCTGGCAATCCTCCTCTTCCTACAGCTTCGACTCCTCATCCTGGATTAAATTATCTCTCTTGGTGAATAAACAATGGAGCTGTGGCTTTCACTGTGGGCACTGACTCCTGTTACACAAGCTGAATCCAAAAATCCTACTGGCGCATATTAATGTTCAACATAATTGACATTTTAAGCCTTTTAAACCTAAATTTTAAAGACTGTGAATGTTTGGAATCCAAATATTATAAGTATGCATACTTCCTACATCCATTCCTCTGGTATTGTTGCAGAAATTACACAATACATGTGTTGAATTGCACTGAGTTTGTTGCAGTGGAATCCAGTCAGTCTAGGAGATTCCTCAATTTCATGGCTGATTAACCTGATGCCAGGATTATCTCTTGTTATTTTAAGGCAGATAATACAAGATTATAACTTAATGGGATATGTGAAATCAGCTGGAAGATACTGGGGGCCTCTCTCAAAGAAATATCTGCAAAACGCAGTTCATACTAATATATTTCAAATTGCGAATTGGTGGGGTGATGTAGTTGACTGCTACTCTATATCCAGAGGGAATGTTTGACACATAAAACATTTATGCACCACAAATTAAGAGTTCAGATGAAACACGCTCCACCACAGCTACTGAATACTCACTCTGCATGTTTTGTTAATAAAACTCCAACCCAGTTGTTCAAAACAGCTTTAGAGCCTGTGGTCACACGCAATTTTGTATTCTCCCCACCCAACACCTTCATATAAATTCTCCACATACCACTTCATACCATTTCCCAAGAGCTGCCCTTTGTATTAGCTGCCCGGTGTTGGGAAGAGAGGTTTCAACGTGTCTCAGATATGAGCTAAGCGGTTTATTACACAAACTCTGCTTTTTTTCCTCTAAAGGTAATTAGCTTCTGCTCGCTGCTGTCATATCCATAAGTGCAGTTGCTTTTGAAAAACCAGGGCAAGAAAACAAGAGGCCAGGCCTCCCCAGGGTCAGTGCCCACCACGGCCTGGATTATGGCACCAAAGGAATCCTGGGAAGCGTGTATTGATTTGGCCTGACACTTGCTGCCACATTTAGCCTAGCCGCAGCTGACTCGCAAAGGCTTCAAGCAGTTATCTGCCATATTCTCTACTATCTTTAAAGAGCACTGAGAAATTACCTCACGCCATAGAAGATTTATCATCACATAATTAGCTCGATGCACCTAACGGCAGATCTCTTTTGACTACTAATACAAGCTTAAAGTTCATGTGCAGAGGATTATGCTTAATTAACTTGTTAGCTTGAGCATGCTGTGACGAAAACATTGGCCTTTATAAACTACATTTGTATTACAAGTTGTCCGGGTGCTGTGCTGCGCTATGCTGGGTGGCACAGGCAACGATTTCATATAATGGTTTAACAAGTGGGGGCACTATGTGGCAAAGCAATCATACAGGAGAAGAAATGTTGCATAATGTGAAAGATATTATGGTGTCAGTGTCAGTCATAGCTTTTGCCTCTTCTTTTCATCAGTCATTACATTCTGCTTTTGAAAGGACATACAGTGATTGAGACCGTTTTCTCAAAATATTCATGTCTCCTAGCACAAACCCCTGCTGTTCATCGCCCAATTTAAATGTTAGTATTTTAGTTTCAGGTTATGCTAATCTTGCGGCTCCCATTGACTCCCACAGAGTTCAAAAGTACACGTAAGCACCATCATGTGTCTGTAATGTCTGTAAAAACAGTGGGTTGTGTTTACAGAGGGAGGCATTAGCATGGAGGTAGCAGTGTTAACAGCAGCTAAGGCTGACTTGGAATCAGCTTCTTGCCCATGAGCATCAGCCAAACATGAGGCCATGCATGGGTTTAAGTTATTGGGGTAGATTTAAAGTCATCTGTAGTCAGTGAAGAGGAGCAAAAAAATAAATAAAATCAGTAACGCTGGTATAACCCTATCCGTTCTCCCACATATTCCACCACTGCTGACCCTGAAAGCTGAATATAGTATCTATTTTTCTCTAATGTATGGTATGAATTTGTCTACTGGTAATATCTCATAACTATGACTGGAGGACAAGAAGCACATTTCAAGTTATCCATATTTTTTTCTGTAAGCATATCATGCCATACCATGGACATCTACTGGTACACAGGTATCCGCTATGATTCACTCCAGATGATTTGTTCCACAAGCAGCCATTTTAAAGTCCAATACTCTAGTGAAACTGCATTTGTAATGTTCAGTGAAATTTTGTCCAGTGTCATGAGCAAATTTGACTTCTCCCATGCCCATTGTTCACATCTCTATTCAATTGTAAACATCACAACATCTCATCACCCAGTGTTGTGGCTCTGGATGATTCTGGGCAACTACTATGTGCAAAGAGCAAATCTTGGCAAATATTAGACTGGAATCATCCAACACTTTACCCTTTGGAGCACCCATTGGCTTTGAGTGGCCAAATGCCATCTTATTTTATTCATGTTACGGCACTTCTGCACCCTTTAGTCTGGCACTCTCCTCAAGCAATAGTACAAGTCTCACCCCTAATCCTTCTACAACTGTCAGCCAGATACAATTTCTTTTTTTATCATAATGTTCTCCATTTAATTTAATTCTCTGGGCAACAGTTGTAACATCATAAGGCATCTTCCTCTGCATTTCTGTCAGCTACAAATGCAGTTATGGGACCACGCTGAATAAAATGTGCAAAGACAGCTTCACAATCGCCAGGGGTGTTATTCTAAGATCAGGCTGGAATCAGAAGTTTTGTCGGTTTCAGTTAACCAGGGCGCTGCTAAATGGCTTAAGCCAAGCATCAGTGCACCCAGCAAAGGCACTGAGATATTGCTGCATGACAGCTAAAGTAGCTGGGTGCATCATGGACATGTACCCAGCCTAAGGAGCCCTCCGGCTTTCTCTTCTTCATGACTGACTTTTAAGTGTTTTATCCCTGGGACACAGCGATAATGTGCATTAAGATCAAGAACACTTATTTCAATTGTGCTTTATGTTTTATTCTGGCCTTTAATTTGGCTGTGTCTAGACGGTGCTTTGCTGAGAATAGCTCACATGGGGAGATCCCCAACTGCGAGAGAAGAGTTGACTGTGTGAGCTCCAGTATATTAGCAAGAGTCTTCCCTCTTTCTTAGTTTATTGCCAAGAAGGCATTGGGAAATCTCCCTCAACATATTTAAATGGCACAGGCAAAGCAACACGATTATCCCCTATTAAAATACGTTGATGGGATGAATACACATTAAACTGTCAAAAACGACTTGCACACTGGTATTCTTGCTGCTTCACTTTATGTGGAAAAATTGCCAGCGTTTCAGTCAACAGCAAGGCCTGGTTAACGTTGGCAATAATTGCCAACGTTGCGGTCAACAGCGAGGTCTGACTGAAACACAAGTAGCAAGAACACCGTTGTGCTTGTGTTTTTGATGATTTATGATGCACCTATACTCACATGAAATACATATTAGGTGTGCGAACCGTTTCGTAAATGATGCACAATAAACTGTATATGATTTTTAGCTCAATGTCTTAAACAGTCTCACAGTGGTTTTCTGGTGGTGTGGGAGGTTTTCTGACATGGTTTTGGTCCACCTATGTCCTAAGGCGGGGCAAATGCTTTCAAACGCCAGCATGTTGCTTCTGACAAATTATTTGGGCTTTCAACTTTATGATGGGAGCGGAAAACAGTATCAGACAACATGCCAGAATCTCCTGTAAATGGTCGTTTGTTTATATTTGGCTACAGAAAAGGCATTGGAACACGGCTAAAATCATTATGCAGTTCAAACCATTGGATGCTACTTGTTCTTTGTGGATATACGGGTGTTGTGCTCCTGGAAAACTGTGGTCCCGTCACTGTGTGAATGTGTTTTGAGTGATGAGTATTTTGAAACAACTGAACTCTTGAAGTAGCGACTGAACTCTTCTTTAGGTTGGACTTTCTATTAAATAATGTCTTCAATGAGTTTAAAATAATCATTCCATCATATCATGCTTTTACTTTGTACTTTTGTCCCTGTAAATAACTTTTTGTCTATCAAAACTGGCACAAAATAAAGGCAGGTAAATGTTTCACAACAGCTGCCTGAAATATAACTAATATATCGTTGTTTCCAACATGGTGGAAAAAGCATAATGTTCACAGTCCTACACATGGTTACGCATAAGTGAGAGCTTCTGTGATCAAAAGGGCTGGAGCATTGCTGGCCTCAGGGCTGAACTGTATTCTGCATTAGGTTTATGCAAAACACTTGCTGATGGCCACACCTTGTTAAATACTACACCACTACAATACAGCAGCAGTGCCATCATTAGCCATTTTAAGAGACATATTTACATTGATTTACACTTGGGTGGCTGAGGCTGAGTAACATTTTGCTTCTAAATTTCAAGTATAGTGGTGTCTCTGCTGCACTGTATGCGTATTTACATTTCTGTGCAGTGAGTTGTAATATCACAGAATAATGCACACACACACACACATACACACACACACACACACACACACACACACACACACACACACACGGACACACACGGACACCACAGACGTGTACGGGAAACTGAAATTATTC